>VUQI01022204.1:12158-38667 GCA_015106735.1 Paratilapia polleni
GTGTATTTAAACCCTCAGTCTGCTTGTGTTCCTTGTCACGTCGTACACCCTCATAGCTGTGTGTTTCCCTGCCTCTGTGTTTCCTGGCCCTGTTCCTGAGTTGTTTTGTGATTTGTGGATTTTTGGACTTCGAGCAGTAAAGCTGAGTTTTGAGTTTAGTTCTGTCTTCGAGTCCTGCTTTTGGGTCCCCTTCCTACCTTCCACATAGCTGACATATGACCGAGTTAATTAATGCTATACAACTAACAACAACAAAAAAGCAAATATGAGCTTGTATCTTTCCATATTTTACTTTTTTGTCTCTATAATGTTAACTGTAACCTTCAGGTTCCAAACAGCTAAAATAAAAATAAAATTTAAACTTGAGGTAGCTCTACTCCCTGGCACAGATGGCTACACAAGCTACCATGAGAATGAAATGCTCTAAACCAAAGCCTTTGGGAACCAGAAATACCCCTTACAGTACAACATTTCATACAGTGACATCTGATGTGAACTTAAGTGGGAGGCAGAGAGTTATACTACAGGGACACAGAAAAGAAAATGACTAAAAGCTAAAAGCAGACTTTAGAAGGAGCAGTGGAGAAACACTGAGCTGAACTACTGTTTCCCCCGGAGAACAAAGAAGACATTGTATGAGATATAAACTATGTATTTTATATTCTAAAGTAGCACGGAAGACATATGGAGACAGAGAAATACTCTGAACAAAACCAAACCCCAATACTACTATTAATGGAAAAAACTGTGTCCAAATGCACACGTCACCCTCACCTATGAACAGCTGGCTGTTGAGCTGCAGGTGGAAATGTCCGTCAGCTGGAGCCTCCTGCGTGGCGACAGGAAGTTCATCCAGTCGAAGCGACGCCTCCTTCACGTTTCGCTCGGCTCGGACTCGATGCCACCGGTTGTCATTCAGTGGGACGCTCGACTCCACATGAACCTCCAGCGGCCCGTTACCAACATCAAATGAGAAAACCACCTGAGTGGAGGCTGTAAAGGAAACAAGAGACAGGAAGGTGAAGTCAGAAGAAAAGGTTGTGTTTTTGGAAACTTGTGGAGCCTGCTTCCACTAGAAACTAAAACTGCTTTAAGAAGCTTTTAATATTATTCCATCGCTGCAAAACACTGAAATCTGTAATAACATATCTAATTTGGCAGCTCTCTAAAGGGCACTATAGTACCTATAGATACTCAATCTAAGAGACTGGGAAATATTACAACTTCTCTCTTGCAAAACAAAGTCAGTATATCAGATATCACAATTTTAAAAACTAGTAATTTTTCATCCTAATGTGTATATTTGTGCCAATTTAAAAAGACCATTTCATAGTGCTCTTGCCCTTCAAAAAGTAGAGTTAATGTTTATTAGTGTGTGCTAGAAGCTTAGTGATGTATTGGCTTCTTGAGAGTTGTGCAAAAGCTTTCATTTGTTTTGTCGAGTTTTGTTAACTGTGAAATGGATAATGGATAGTAAAAGGAAAGCTCTACTAACACTGGGAACATTGGGTCATATCATTGACTGTACATAAAAGATTGACCGTCTCACCCATCGGCTTGTGGACTACCATTTTGAAACCTGGGTTTCAGCATTTTGGTCATCCCCATATTGTTATTTCTTTGGAGCCAACAGCCAATATTTGAATATTTTGAAGTGATAATTTCTTGGGTGACACTAAACAGCTTGGCTAGCAAGCTACATAAACTGTATGGATGCAACACACAAACATCTCACCTCACCACTTCACTCATCAAAACTAGAGCACCCAGAGGTAGAACACAAGTGTTTAGAATGGGCTGTTACTGTACAGCAGGCTTTACTATTTGTTAGCTAATTCAATAAAAAAAATGTTCCAGAAGGCACGAATTAGCAGAGTTGAGGTTTAGCAGACAGCTAGCTGCGACAGCTGCCTGTCAATCAAAGTGGACACGCTCCTAACTTTAAGCCTTCATAAAATCCAAATGAGTGAGACATAAAGGTGGCCCCAGGACAGGTACACTATATGGACAAAAGTATTGGGCTACACCTCTCACTCTTTTAAATTAAATGTTTTCAGTCCCATTGCCACAGGTGTATAAAATCAAGCACCTAGCCATGCAGTCTGCCTATAGAAACATTTGTGAAAGAATGGGTCGTTCTAAAGAGCTCACAGAGTTTGTAATAGGATGCCACCATTGCAACAAGTCAGTTTGTGAAATTTCTTCCCTCCTAGATACTCCATGATCAACTGTAAGTGGTATTATTGCAAAGTGGAAGCATTTAGGAGCCATAGCAACTCAGTCACAAAGTGGCAGACATAAAGTTACAGAGCGGGGTCGCATAGTGCTGAGGCTCATAGTGCGTAAAAGTCACCAACACTCCCCTGACTCAATAACTGCAGACTTCCAAACCTCCTCTGGCATTAACATCAGCACAAGAAATGCGAGCCAGGAGCTTCATAGCATGGGTTTCCATGGCTGAGCAGCTCATTTAGGCTTAATCGTTAAAAAGCCCAGTGCTTTTGTCCAAATTAGCTATAGAGACCAAAAACGTTTCTTGTACCAGGCGGTAAACAAGTTTATTTCTGCTAAGGGACTGACTTGCTTTCTGAGTCAGCTTCAATTGGTGAGCATTTCTGTTTTGGCTTCCATTTTCAGCCCCAGAGGTTGCTGCTTGGTTACTACACAAGTTAGTCCAGCATCAGATCTGGTTATGACTGAACAAAGCACAGCTTGATTTAGTCTGCTGTCTTTGGTTTGTTATGGCAGGCATGGTTTGATGACTCCAGATAACCATCAGCAAATCGTTGCATCAAGAGAGGAAGCTTGTACCTCATAGTACAATTAATTTAAATTTTTTTGACTAATGTATTTAATAAATCTACAATATTTTTTGTTGAAAATGACTTGCTGATGGATAAAAACAGCTAGCTGTGTGCACACACACACAAAAAAAAAAAAAAAAATCTGTATGGCTTTATTGCCATGAAGCAACTCAGTGAAACATATATAAAATGAATCAAAGGCTGTAAATAAATCCCAGCTGGCTGATATTGCTATAGTCTCATGGTATAGATCATCATTTTGCCGAACTCTGACAGACGCGACGGAAACATTTTTGGTAATGCTGAGCAGGAAGTAAAAAGTCTAACCACATGTGAAAGGGTTGCACCTTTCTGCACAACCTCGAAAATATTCCTGCTGTGTTCATTCCAACAAAAAGAGACGGTGGCGGTTCTGTAACAAACTCTCATCCTTCATGGTTTGGAAGGAGAAGATGTATTACTCTGTGAGCACAGAACAAGATGAAACAATATCCCAGCATCCTGCAGTAACTTCATTTATAAATTGTTCTCAGGCCCAGCTGCAGTGTTACAGAGCGATCTGAGGCAGCCGCCAACAGAGCAGCAACGTTCAGAGCTGAAACAGCCACACTGACAATGATTTCCCTGAGGAGAAAAGCTGTTGGTGCAGCAGTGTCCCTGTATTCGACTCTGTGTGTGCCCCTTCAAATCCATTTTTTAGGAAAATGCAAAAAGTAGTGCAGCAATAACACAGCAAACTAACCTCAAACTAAACTGGTGAAATGGACTGAAACTGTTTCAAAAGGTAACCAAGGATGACTATAAAACTTTCTAAACACTACACACCATTTCTACTCATAAATGCGTACCACTTACTGTACTTTGCTGCATTGCAGTCAGTGCTATAGGCGTGGTATTGAGCATCCACATGTGTATTTCTGCCATTTCCTAAATGATACCGTACCACAGACAATATATAGATGGCTTCGGGGTCTGAAAAAAGAATGCTGAAGTGACTTAAACATGCACTCTGTGCGGACATTTCCACCTGCAGCTCAACAGCCAGCTGTTCATAGGTGAGGGTGACGTGTGCATTTGGACACAGTTTTTTCCATTAATAGTAGTATTGGGGGTTTGGTTTTGTTCAGAGTATTTCTCTGTCTCCATATGTCTTCCGTGCTACTTTAGAATATAAAATACGTAGTTTATATCTCATACACTCTCAGCATGGGGTGATTCTTCTAGTTTTAAAAAGAAGCAGACTTTCTGACTGTGAAGAAGTAAACACTTTTCTTATTAATTTTTGTTCACAATCACTACTTTAAGCACTTATAGAATACAATATGACACTTGTTTTGTAAATTATGGTCCTCAGATTAAAAAAGGAGAATAAAGCAGGGTACACTTTAGGGTACCACAATTTTGGAGCACCTATAAATTAAAGGAAAAAACAAAAACAACCATGTCGGCTTTTTGGAGAGAAGTTTGGAGTAACCCAGGCTTACCTTGAGCCAATCATATTCCCACTCTTCCACTAATGCACTGATAGAATGACATTTATCTTAACAGTATTTAGGCAAAAATAACTAGAACGTGTAATTCTCAAAAATTACTTTACTATTACTTTAAAGCAAGGATTCTCAAAGTTTTGATGACTGAGAGCCAATGCAGGCAGCCAGTATACAATTAAGGGATAAATGGAGGATAAATGGCCCCACTGAATGAAATAATTCCAAAACCAATTATTTAGTAACTATTAAGCTGTCTGTTTAGGTTTCAAAGTGCAAGTGTTATTTTTAGCTGATGTTTGAAATTTCTTGGCTCAAAGGATGGTGGTTTATATTGATAATTATAATTTTGTGCCTTTTTACAGCTTTTTATTTTTATATTTCATGCTTTAAAATGTTCTCATTTACTCAGGCATTTTTATAAGGAAAGCGCTGTCCTGTTTTTGTGTGGGAGTAAAACGCTTGCACAGAGACCCAAACTGATTCAAAACCTTCAGTATGCCGATTGTGAATCAGGTATCATCATTATCCGGGTTCCCGCAGCTATAGATTCAAAGCTGTCGCAGAAGAATGGAGGGTACTGTTGCAGCAGACCAATGCCGCAATCACAAATAGTGTCTATGTGCTGACTTTATGTAGTTTGTTTGCATTCAAATGGTGCAAGACACATAAAAATGCAATGTTGTTTTAAAAATTCACACTAAGGAGATGAAGGTCAAGACAGCCAAGTTTCACCTAAAATAAACAATATTTCTGCCTACAGGACACTTTTGATAGAGATAAAGTCTTAAACCTCTGGGTTTACACAAATTCAGATTAAAACTTTGACTTCCAGGTTTCACTGACACATCACTCTAATCCTCATTAAATCTTTACCCTCAAGCTCCTACAGTACTCACAGCGCAGTTCAATGCGAATGAAGTCTTTGATGCCCAGGTTTTCCAGGAACACACCAGAGGAGCCCACGGTTTTAAAAAGGAAGGAGATGTCGGCACTCAGCTCTCCGTGGAAGGTGGGGAAGTGGAGGTACGACGTCTCCTTGTCGAAAAACGCAGCATTCCAAAAGTTCTCTAAGAAGCACAATAAAATCTTAGTGTCATGAACTTTAAATGGAAATCACGGAGCAAAACAAGTTAGACAACCATTTCTACTAATGAGCTTACACAAGTGTGTGATTTCTGTTATGTGGTCTTGCTTCATTAATCATGCCAAACATTTATTTATCCATGTACTGGGGTAGGTAAACAATGACTGGAATTGCAATTAATGAAAAGAAGAAAGGCAGCATGCTACTTTGATTTACCTTGTTTTTTTTTTTTAATGAGAAGCAATTATCAGAGTATGAAAACTTAAAAGGAAATATGGATTAGCAACAGTTCTGTTAGTGATAGCTTCTAGAGGAGGAGGTACTGAATCCGTAAGAACCCATTCAATTCATGACGAATGGCAGGTGGAATTAAATATGAAACACATAATCCTTTTTTCTAAGCTTGATGCTTGATAAAAACCACTAGTCTGATCATTTTTTAAAATTTAGTAGTGTGAGGTCTTACATCAGTTGGACAAAGCAGGAAGGAGATGGCATTATTAACACAATTCATAGTTTTGAGTTACGTGACTGGCATGGACACCTCGATGGCAAATTAGTGTTTCAACTGCTCCACAAGCTGGTCAACCGTATGTTTCACAAATAGTTAGATCTCCTCTCAAAAGAAGGAAAACAAATATGAATATGTTATGGGCATTATATCTCAATTTCTAAAAACTGTGAAGTCCAAGCCAGAGTACCATTTTTGGCAATGGTTAAAAGTGTTTTGTAGAGGATCCCTCTGTTGGAACTGCCTCCAGGACCAAAGTGTACAATAGAACAGACTGCTATATGCATTTTCTTTCTGGATGGATCAATAATGCTGCCATTTCAAAGCAGTGAAGGACATGAAATTCTCCACTGTTAAAGCAAATGTGACCCGTAATTAGCTAATGTTAGGTCGGGGTCAGATTAAAATTGGACACATCCAATTGCAATAGTTGTTTAATCCCACCGAAACCTGTCCAAACCAATGAAATCAACATTAAACTCTACCTACAGCTGTCCAGACCAAAGAAATTAATGTTAAAACTCATTCAGAGCTGTCTAAACCAATGGGACGGATGTTTAACTGTTTGGAAACCAGTCCAAATTGATGCCTAACCACAACTAAATGTGTTCAAACCAATGAAACCGATGGCTAACCTCTCCAAACCAAACCAATGAAAATCAACATGTAACACTGCCCAAATTCAACATTTAAAACAATTAAATTACATTTGGTGGGATTAAATGTTTAACATTTAACAATGCCCTATTCTGCAAATTGGAGCTAGGCATCCTTGTGCAATGTGGACATTTTTTATGGGAGGGTTAGGAGAAATGTGTTCTGATTTAACAACCATCCATTATTTTGGCTAAACAAACCTGGTAAAAAAAATAAAAAAATAGTGTCAGACAGCAAACAAGAGCCTTGTTTTACCCTCCAGGTGGGCATCCATATAATGATATGTGGTCACATAAAACCTATAAATAGGATGATTTTTCTCATCTTTCCATCTGCTATAACCAAGCAGTCATGGAGACTTACTGTCTCCATGGCAACGGAGTGGTCCCACCCTGTAGGCGGCCTCCGATCCCAGCCTCTGGATGTCACCCAGCACTAGAGACCTGACTGGGAGGGTGTCCTTATGGGTCAGAAGACCCGAGTCTTCAGTCCTGTAAGAGGAGGACGGGAAAGAAGGTAGAGGTGAAGAAAAAAAAAAAGCAGAGAGTAGGAAAATGTGGTAAGAGATTGAAAGAGAGTAAAAGGGACAGTAGAAATACATGAAGAATGATTAGGAAGGAGAAGAAAGGGGAAAGAAGAGGAATCGATGAAGAAGGAGATTGGAGCAGGAGAAAGAAAATGAGAAGAAGAAAAAAAGAGGGAAATAGGAAGAGGACGAGATAAACCATGAAAAAGGACAAATTACTTTTTATTGGGATTAACAGCTTTGACATGTATGCTAATTAGGCTAATTTGCTTGCATAAATCTCCAAGCAAATGGCACTGTTAAAGAATTCCAGACTGCTGCAAAAATCTGCCACAACCTGTTTTATGTGTAAGACAAATTTTCAGGAAGACAATTTAATAGCGAGACAGATCGTATCATATCCAACCTGACACTCAACACTCCATCTCCGCCAGTTTCTGTGACAGCCTTTTCCAAAAGAGCACTCCAGACAGACAGCTGAACGAGCAGCTCTGTCCATTTACACACATGTTCAGATAATCTACAAGGTAGTCTTGCTGTCAGGTGAGAATTTTATCCAAGACTGGAAATGAGTGGCATATTCGCAAAGGAGATCTGTAAAAACAGTGTCTGCAGTGCAAAGTTTGACAAAGAGATGACAGAAAGGAGAAGGTGAATGGTCAAGATTTTTAGTGAGTGACCTGGTTTTACATTAAAGCCAATAAAGAGCAATAATTTATTGTTTGAGGCTAGAAAGGGTGTTTCCATGTTAGTGTTTTCATTAATCAGAAGTCATATCCTATCCAATTAATGCAAAAATCTGAAAGGATTGATACAAGAATAAGATCATACCTAAATACCACTGCCTACCTTAGTGTTTCATGAAACTGTTTTTTTTTTAAGTTGTTTTCTTTTATTGCTATTGCCACTTTGTCATAAAGCATGTATTTCAGTGTACCTAAGTTTACCCATAATGCTCTGTGCTAAGACAAATAGTCAGATATCATTGCAGGTATTAGAGTTTAATGTACTAATGTCATTAAATGCATGACAGGTAACCTGAAAAATGACAACAAAAAACTTTAAGTCTAAGCCCAAAAAGAGAGCAATAGCTGCTAATGCTGCATATACTTTTTTTAAAATTAGAGGTAGAGAGCTATGTGTGCTATTGAGAGCCGAGACTCTGCAGGCTTTTATTACAACCAAAACCTCCAGCTGAATGATTAGCAGAGGAGACTTCATTAGTGAAATCACTTGCTGAGGTGATTAGTTAGACTAAAAACCTGCAGACTGGCATGTGGTTGGCCACCCCTGCTCTAAATAATTCATTCTAATACAGGAAAATCACCAACAAATCAACCAAAAGTTACCATAGAGAGGAAGCAATAGCTCTTTGACAGAATAATCAACTATAATTAAAATGGTTCACTAACACTGGATTGTAGCAGGGCTAAAATAGTTTAACTTACAAATTAATGTAGAGAGAGCAGACCTGGCATAAGATAAACAAACTAATAATAATGCCTATGAATTTTTAAAGGTCAGTACCACTCCAGGCGGTCAGCATCACAGTTGCAGTAGTGTTGCAGATCCACACAGTCACCCTGCAGGCCGCAGGCACACTGCTGGCTTCCTGGGTGAGCTCCTCCCCAATAAGTCTGGACTCGACCTTGACCAGGACCACCAAGCCACCAGCTGAATGGAGAGCCCTCTGAAACACACAAACCATCAAATGCAGCCTTGATGTAAACATGTTACCTCCTATCTATTTCACTTCAGCCTTCAACAACATCCCCTTTTTAATCAAGGAATTCATAAATCTGTGCAACATATGCACAGAGGTGTAGGCAAACAGTCACATGCAAACTCACAGCCACACGTTAACACGTCGTTAGTGTGGAAGCTCTTCACTGTGAGTGAAGACACAAAGTTCGCCAAAGTAAACCGCGGGGGGACCACTACAAAAATGTTCATAACAACAAACCTAATCAGACACTTTAATCACCTTCACCCAGCTGGACATTTTAAAGAAGCTCACAAAGGAAAAGAGGCTAAAGCTAAAGCTATGCAGAGCTCCGAGCCAGCCATAAGCCAGCAGCCTCGGTTATGAGCAAAAGATCAAAGCAGTTACGAGGAAAATTATGGAGACGAGTGAAAAAGAGAAAAGGGTCGATGGCCTGCAATCTGGTGAATTTATAAACATCCTGAAAAATGATGTAAGTACCTGATATTTGTTTTGTTATATAAATCTGCTGCACCTGCTTTTTTTTGGGTAAGGTAAAATATGTCAGGCAAAGTTTAATCATTCCCTTTATTATGAAAATGATATTTTGCATTGAAGAAAAGTTGGTTTTTGTTTGTGTATCCTGTCAATTATAGTTCTGAGAAAGAAAATCTGAATTGGCAAAAATCAGTGTCGGCAGGTTACACAAAAATCAGAAAATTGCAATCAGTGCATCTCTATTATCTAAGATACAGGTTGGAAAGTTCAGCCTGCAATCCCTGGTACATCAGTTCTCAGTTCTCACTGCCAGCCCGCATTAACTTGCCTTTTGAACACAAGCTGTCCTAAGAAGTGTAGAGTTTTCTCCTTTTAATTTACCTTCAATGTATCTCCTCCATTTAAAAATAATATTTAACAAACTGGGGAGAACCTGTGCAGTTTCAGATGCTCCAACAGTATTGGCAAATCTCACCTTTGGAATAAAAGTGATTTCAAAGTATACAACCCACAAAGAGTCTTTGACTCTTTTTGAAACAATGTACTTTACACAGGTTCCCTGAACATGCTGAGCACCAATGTATTAGCCAGAACTGCAGCAACAACATTAAGAGAAAGGACTTTGTTCCCAATAACAACAACACAGAAACTTTTACTAGTACATGAATGAAACAGGTAACCTCAGCTAGTTTAGCTTTCTAATGTTAGTGGGATGAGGTTACTGCCCAGCATCATCAATCAAACTCTTCATGCTGCTGTCAGTGTCTAGAAGGTGTCACCACTGTAACGGCAGCACCACTACATGTTTAACACACAGATTGGTTGCTGGATTTGTCTATCAGTAAATTTAGTTGCTTCAGTCTGCATATGATTCCTGAGGATCTGCAAGCCGCTTTGCCACCCAGCTGTACCCCAGCTACCCCTTTAGATGCTCTGTAAGACTTAATGTCATGTCTGTTGTCAGTGATGTATGCTCTGCTCTGTAGGGGCAGGTCTCGTTTCTGCTCTCCCAGCCTTAGTTACTCCATGTAAGCACATATAAGCACAGGAGGGCGTTTGTCTCCCATCCTTGGGCTTTCTATGTGCATCTATTTTTGGGGAGGACCCAGAAAAGAGCCATGCCACCAAATGTAAATTACTGCAGAAAAAATAATTTCAGTTTGACTAAAGAAGTCCTAATTGAAGTAATGCTTTGAGAACAGCTCTGATCTTTCCCAGAACCCTTTGCAGTCATTTGTTTGTTTTTTTTGTTTTTTTTTTATTTTTAATCCACTTAGTGCTAGCTGGTTAGCTGTAATGATTTACAATTACTTCAGACTTTTAAAAGAAATCTTATTTTCTTGGTCAAAAATTTTGACACCACTCTCAGATGCATGGCAGGATCTTGCCTCTTTTACAACACAAAACAACTAACAACACAGATACACATTCTTTGGAAATATTATAAGCCATATTGTGTCCCAAGATGGACTGGACTGTGAGAAAATGTTGTATGGAAAGAGTCCCCGTCAGCCTCCCAAGATGAATCCAGTGTTTGAAGCGGAGGGATGTTTGCCAGCTTCTAACCCTAACACTGAATAGATTGTTTTTCATATTGAGGACGATGACAGTATAACCTGAAATATGTATTTCACATTTTGAGAGTGTGTAGGTGGAGAGGATGGGGAGAGGGTGATTGGAAATGTCGCTGCTGAGTCAGCGCTCCTTTATTTTTCCCAGAAAGCACCAGAGAGTTTATAATGGAACTTCTATTTCTTCCTCTTCTACCACTTCTCCCACTTTCATCCATCATTCTATTACCTGCCACACCAAAAAGTTTATTCGGCACTGACATTTCTCTCTTATATACTGTTTTATAGTTCCTGAGTTGATAAGAACTTTCAACAATGATCTGCATTGGATGGTTAGCAATCAAAAGACTCCTCGATTAAAAAAAAACAAAACAAAATTCTTTATGTGGTTAGCTGAGTTGTAGTTGATGGAAATTTCTGAGGGTCAGTCCACTTCGTTGCTACAGACCAACGTTTCTTGGCAACTTTTGGATTGTTGCAGGGACACAAGTCAAAGGATTTTTACCTGTAAAACTACAGTTTGAATCCCACATGTAACCAATATTTTCTTTCCCATTTTTTTTTTAAAATCTTGCCGTTTACTTTTGTTTTTGCATGCTGTTTGGTGAACTTTAGGCAACAAAACAACTTGGAAAGCGTTTGCTAGGTTGCCTGTTCTCTGATGGGACCGGTGGCTCAGGCAGAAATACATAGTCTGAGCATGACATATACTTCCTATTAAAATACATTAGTTTCAAAGTCATGCTGCCTGTTATGACTATCACATTTCACCATGAGACCAGTCATGTACACATGCGTTTGATGTGTTAAATCAATGGGGTTTCTTTACACTGAATGCTATGTTCTGGTGCTCTTTCACACAGACTCTGGAAGGCTAAGCTGTTGAATCCACTGCGGCTAAGACAAATTTAATGCACCTTAGTGATCAAAGTAATTCTAATTCTGTTTCTAATACTCGCCGTCTCTGAGTCAATGCAATCACAACAAAACACATGACCAAACAAAGACAACACTAATCCAACTCAATACTCATTCCAAAAGGGGGAGGTTTTTAACAAATCCTGAACAATCAATGTTTCTGAATCATTTAAGCTAAGCTAAGTTTGAAGAAAAGAGTGAAATACATTTGTTCTAGTGGTACGATGTGGTGAGCCCCAGCTCAAGAGAGTCCACCTAATCAAGTTTTTATTTATTTTTTTTTTATTTTGCCCAACATGTCAGTTGAGAAAAAGTCTTTTCTTGAGGCATATTAAAGGAACTTTATCTTGAAGGTCCTCACCCCTGCTCCCCAAGATAAAATTAACTAAGATTAACACACTAAAAGGATTAAGATTAGATAAGATGTTTAAATAGTGAGACTTTCACTACTACTTTCTCTACTTTTGAATCATTGAAGTATAACCACAAGCACAGAATGAAATAAAATCGCCAATAGAGAACACGATTCAAGTTGTTCAAAGATAAGATTGCAAGAAACTGGTTTGAGAATCCTGTATTTTTTGGATTTTTAGAGAGTGAAATACAAAGAAAATCAAAGGCGTGTCAATACAGAACAATGTGAAAACAGAGAAAAATGTTTTGCCTCACAGCAAATGAGAAATGCAGAAGCAGCCAAGTATTGGCAGACTTCATGTTATAGAAGAGTGTCAAATGTTTGTGAGAAATACATCTTAACAGCTACATGCACTTTACCCTTTAACGCTTCCAGCCGTTCCAACTGAGCAGCTCACTAACAGCATAAGAATATAATATATATACTTGTGATGTTATACTGCAACTAACAACTGTTCTTTACCCAGAGTGTTGAGGAGGCGGGACTTCCTGCAGTGGTAGGACAGTTCCTGTTCGCAGTGCTCTGATTGGCTGATGGCAGCCAACAGCTGCTCCTCTTGAGAGGAGTAGTCAAAATGAACTGAATGCTGGGATACACCCGGAGAGGGTCGGACTCGAGTCAGCTCTGTGTTGTTGTGCTGGAGTACCATCCACGTGTTCTCCTCTAGTGGGAAAGATGTACACAGTTTATACTGATTGATTATTAGTATAATATAACTTTAATGCATAAAGCCTTCATCCTAGAATATGTATGGTATCATTTAAATGCGATCTGAGTAGCTAAACTGTGAAATTAGGAATATATGCAAAAAAAAAAAAAAGGTTTTGATCAACATTTCATACATTGTATGTTCTTGTAGGGCTGCGAATAATATTTATTGACATTAGTGATTTATCAGCAGATTATACTTTTTAGAAAATATCATAATATTTTTTTCTAAAACATCATGAAACCTTAAGATATTCTATTACTTTACATTTGGGGCCTTCTATTTAGGGTCATGGGGTGGCTGGAGTCTATCCCAGTGTAAGGTGGATAGGTCACCAGTCTATCACAGGGCCAGCAATGAGAGGCTGACAACTACACACTGTCACATCCACACCTACAGCCAATTTAGAATCACCAATTAATCTAACATGCATTTCTTTGGTCTGTGGGAGGAAGCTGGAGTATTGGGAGGAGACCCACACAGTCACAGGGAGAGCATGCAAACTCCACACAGAAGGACCCCAGCTGTCCAGGAGGTTTGAACCAGGAAACTTCTTGCTATGAGGCAACAGTGCTAATCAAGCCACCCTTTTCATGCCAAATCTTCTTCTTCTTTCAGCTGTTCTCTTTAGGGGTTGCCACATCAGATCATCTGCCTCCATCTCACCCTATTCCTTGCATCATCTTCTGTTACACCAACCCTTCTTCACTACATCCATGAATCTTCTCTATGGTCTTCTTTCCTCCTGCCGGCACCTCCATCTTCAACATCCTTTGTCCAATATATCCATTATCCCTCCTCTGCACATGTCCAAACCATTTCAGCCTTGCCTCTCTAACTTGTCTCCAAACTGCACAACCTGACCTGTCCCTCTGATGTGCTTTTGTCTAATTCTGGTCACTCCCAATCTTATCATCTTCAGCTCTGCTACCTACATCTCCATCTCCTTCTCTTTTTGTTAGAGCCACCGTCTCCAAACCATACATCACAGCAGGTCTCACTACCATCTTGTAAACCTTTCCTTTCACTCTCGCTGCGGTCCTTCTGTCACACATCACCCCTGACACTCATCTCCACCCTTTTCATGACAAATAAAAAAGGTAAAATGTTAAATTTTAGAAGCTGGAGCCAGGGAATGTTTTGCTTAAAAAAACAACTGAAACAGATCAATTATCCAAATAGTTGATCAAAATTATTCAATAGTCAATTGATCTTCTGTGGACCAGCTAACCGATTGATCAGCTAAGTTTTGCAGATATATATGTACTTGTTCCTTATCTATATTTGATGTATAAATATAGCAATGTTGCCTCATACAGTAGTAAAAATGTTCAGCCACTATGGAAAAGACAAAGAAAAATGTCCCATTGCCTTCAATAGTCAAAGTTTGTGCTTGTTTTTTGAACGCTTATGTGTCATACTATAATTGGCTTCTTTGAATTTTCCTCTTCCAGCATAATGTCTTACCTAATTCATACTTAACTCTAATAAATATGCTGTATGAGAAAAATGCAGAAGCAACCACTTTCATAATATTCAAAGTACATAGAAAAAACTTTTTATGTTTTCTAACTTCTTTCTGTATGTGTGATTTCAGCTAGTTTTCATGGTCTTCGTGCTGCTTCCAAAGACATGCATTTTAAATTAGTGTGAAAGTGTTATTGTCAGCGTTAGCCTTGCAATGCCCTGGTGACCGATCCAGGCTGTATATTGCCCCCAGTGTCAGCTGGGATACGATCCAGCCCTCCTGCTGCGACCCTCCCCAGGATAAAGTGGATATGTTGTGTATGGGTCAAGTGTGTGTGTGTCACCTGTCATGTTGCAGTAGACCAGCTGTGGTTTGATCGGTCCACTGCCGTCCACGTCGATATAAAAATGTCCTGATGTGTTACCGTTGTGTTTGTACGCCTCGCAGGACTGTTCGTACACAGCTGATAGGAAAATAATGAGAACAACAACATCAACATGCTGGCCCACAAGAGCTGTGGGGGGATGAAGATCACACACAGAGGAGGATTACTATACTGTGTGTGCTGTTTCATATGTATGTATCACCACTGAATCAACATCTCATGATCAGAGCGAAGACAATAATCTGAGGTTCTATTTCTGCACCGGCATCCCATAAACTAAAATTTAATCCAACTGGAGATGACAGTAATGACTAATGGAAATACACAGACTCAATAAATTAAACTTTATCAGACCTTCTTGCCTCTTTCTCTGTCTCCATAAGTCTTCCTCCCCTCATCTCTGTCTCGCACACACAACAGTACATCTTCTGCCGTCAAAGAATGGAGCCCTTCAATTCAAATCCATATCTGAAAGTTCCCACACCCTGCTCACCTGTTTATCTCACTTCTTCTCCACAGCCAAAGGCCTTTTATTCTTCACACTCCCTCGGTGTGGTTAGAGAACAGTTTTCACAGAAACATCAGAAATAAAAAATGAGACCAGAGGTGAATCGTGTGGGAAACTCTCCTCGTTTTAGTCTCGAGGATTTGACTCGAGGCAGCCGGCACACCGCCAGTAAATCTCACCTATAAGCTCATCTCACTGTCACGGTTTTATTTATTTATTCTCTATTTGGCATTTTAGTCACAGCTACAGTCTCATTAACCTCCATGATATCACTCATACACAAAAAGGTTTTATAAAGAGAAAAGATGCTCAGTAATAAAAATAGATCCCCTCGTTTAAAGTTTGATTCCACAATAAAGATTTATGGACATGCCAGCAGTCAGTAGATCGCACAAGTTCTAAGGAAGACAACAGTTTTTAAAGTCACTGCGTCTCCCTTCAGATAAACAATGGCACATGATCGAGGAGCTTTTTTCCAGATTTTATAAGCAGATATTTGTCAACATTTATTCTCTATCCAAAACACTTTAAAGGGGACCTATTATGCTAATTTTCAAGTATATATTTTTATTATTGGACTATTGCTAGAGTAGCTTGACTGAAAGTTAAAAATAGCCCTTATTTATCTTATTTTGGGCCTCGGTGCAGTTCGTACGCTGTCTGAGACAAGCTGTTTAGCTCTCTTCTCCCTTTCTTTAAGTGAACTTTCTTCTAACTGGCTGTCCCTTGTAGTCATAAAGTTTGAACAGCAGGTTGGAGAGGCTTGCTGGCTCACCACATGTGAGCATGTAATGGTTGAAGAAGTTGTAAATAACAATAACGCAGGTCTGAAAAATGAAGCCAATGCAGAAGTGCCTTAGAGCTGCATTCTCCCTCATGGCCAGCAGGTGGCGACTTTCCTAAATGTAAAGAGAAATGTTTGTATAGACGTCTATGAGAAAATGGTCCTCAGCTATCTTTATTTATGACCTCAGTAAACACTTTCCTGATGAGTTTATGGTCTCAGTCACTAGTTTCAAACATGATGTTTAATTTGTAAATTATGGTCTCCGTTAGATTAAAAAACGAGGCTAATGTAGGGTTTACTTCAGAGCAGGCCTCCCTTGCAACTGACAAGGTGCTACCATATGAGTGTGCAGTACATGGCAACCGCAAAAATGCAATTACAGTGCACAGCTGTGTACTAATCTTAGAGTTTATTTCTGCTGTCGCACACACAATAACAACAGGAATCATTACTATAGTTTTGTCTGACCACTTGAATATTTGAGATACGCATCTAATAACTTAACTATTTTTACTGAACCAACTCACCAAAGGCAGTTTTACTTGAGCTTATTTTGCAGGATCTTTCCCTGTTTGATTCAGGATGAAAAACATCCTCATTATCTTGTTTGACATGCTATCTCTTCCTCATTTGCATTTTACCTTCCCCTCTTACCCCTCTCCCCTTCTTCCTGTCTTTGCGCTCACTTGTTGTGTTTGTCATGTGTTGATGTTTGTCTGTCAGGTGACTCACAGCTGTGGCAGGTTGCTCCACTGTAGCCGGTGTCAGAGCAGTTACAGTGAAAGACGGTCCAAGATTGACTGCAGCGGCCACCATGTTCACAGCGACTGGGAGAACACCTGAGAGAGAGAGAGAGATGTAACATCAGCTGAGCACAAATTCTCAAAATGACAGAAATCTGCAGACACAACATAAAGATGTTATATGAAAACATCATTCGTAATTTAGCCGATGCACTTTTGTTTGCTCATGTAAGTTAAAGGAAAAGTCCATGTTTTCATCAGGTTTTTAAAAGTAAAGGTGTCATATCAGCATCAGGGAAAACACCATGCTGTACTAAGTTTGGTCAAGCATTTTGATGGCAGATTGTCTCGTGTAACTGGCGAGAGGACCCAAATGCAGGACGCAGAGGCAGACAAAGCTGACAACACAAAAATGAGCCTTTATTGGCTAATAAAAAAAACACACAAAAAAAACCCAACAACAACAACAAAAAACAAACAAACATACAAACAAAAAATAATCATTAGAAAACCCCACAGAGTGCAACCAGCAATGTGACAAAAACAAAAGGAAAGACAGGACTATATGTCCACACACAGGGCTGATTGGTGATGAAACACAGAGACAGGGGAACACAGAAAGCACAGAAAGAAAATAACCCTGGAAAAAATAAAATAAATAAACTAATTGATCCCACAGGGACTATGACAATGAGTAGCAGAATGGTAGTACCTTAGGGAAAAGAGAAAATAATGTATACAGTGCTTATCTAATGTATCTCTTTCTGTTGTTGATCCAGTAACAGAGCATTTAATTGTTTGGCTTGTTAACTGTTTTTGTATGAAAGATAAAAAAAAATAAAAAATGGCAAAAAAATTAATTAATGCAAACACCAAAATATACAGAAATACATTCAATTCAATTCAATTTTATTTATATAGCGCCAAATCACAACGACAGTCACCTCAAGGCGCTTTATATTTTAGGGTAAAGACCCTACAATATTAGACAGAAAACCCCAACAATCAGACGACCCCCTATGAGCAAGCACTTGGCAACAGTGGGAAGGAAAAACTCCCTTTTAACAGGAAGAAACCTCCGGCAGAACCAGGCTCAGGGAGGGGCAGCCATCTGCCGCGACCGGTTGGGGATGAGGGGAAACAGATATATATAACAGTTATATACATTTAAGTTTCAGATAATGAGGTCTGTGTAAGAAATCCCTGCGAGCCAAAAAACCCAGGCTATAGACAGCTCTAAATGCTCAGTTTCAGAGGTTTTTTTCTGTTATTATGTTTGGATTTGTCAGGAATCATTTGCACTGTTCTGACCAGTCCTGGTTTGGACTGTCAGGTCCTCCTATCGAATTAACATATAGACAAAAAAATTAATAAAAACATAAATTAAGAAATGTAGAAATAGTCTTTTTTGTCCTCCATAATATAATTTTTTTCTCTGCCACAATACAAAAACATACACCAGACTATGGCACCTACTGTGAGTTATAAGAGTAATTTTAAAGATGAATGAATAATTATAACCTTACTCACAGGGAGAAAAAAAACACTCTCTCTGATGCATCTGTACATCTTGAATCTGATATTAACAGGGCAGAAGTCCAACACTAATTCAGCTGAATGCTCCTCTAAGGTAGCGGAAATATATGTGTTAAAATACTTAAAGGCTGTTGTATAATGTGTGCCTATTTGTTAGCATTTAAAAGCACTCTGAATCTTGTAGTCACAGATCAAAACTGATTACTGAGAGGAAATCACTTTCCCAGTCCAAAAAGAAAAAAACTGACGTAATTAAACTAGCTCTGCTGCTGAAATTTACCTTTCCATTTCAAGAAAGGAAAAAACTTTTGCAGATGTTCAAGGTCATTTATCTGATGTCTTTAAGTCCACCTAAATACACTGTAAAAAACGGCAGTGTGAAACAACCTCAGAAAAATTTCTAATACTGGTTTTTGTATTTAGGTATAACGTGAGAGGTTGGTTATGCCTAATGGAAAGATAACATC
Organism: Paratilapia polleni; assembly: GCA_015106735.1. Lineage (NCBI taxonomy): Eukaryota > Metazoa > Chordata > Actinopteri > Cichliformes > Cichlidae > Paratilapia > Paratilapia polleni. Next base: position 30,938 of record VUQI01022204.1, read on the forward strand.
TGAAAAAAAATATCCATTGAAATACCTTTCCTCAGTGAGATCAAAAGAATAATTTCATCACTTCACAGATTCACGCTTCAGATTTTTCTTTCATTTTATATAAAAGGAAAAGTTTTCCACTGAACAGAGGATATCTTTTCGCTTCTTCTCAGCAGCAGATCTTCTCTGAGTGCTGCCAGACTGTTTGAAGAAGCTCCATCAATGACTCCAGATCCCAGGAGACTTTACTGAAGCTATGTGTGTTATTTATAGATAGATATCATACTGCTGTAACCATCATGACATCAGTCCTGTGTGGGAGGAAGAGGGACTGAAAGAGGCAGGCAGCGATTGTGAAAATACTACACATCATCACTGAAACTAAAATCACTAAACTGTGACATGTAAGACAGAAAACAATAAAGAAAAACTCTGCTCCCTTTGATATGTGCTTTTTTTTTCTTTTTTTGTGATGTACAGTGGATATGTACGCAGCTCAGAAGCTACTAAAATGCCTATGAAATGACAAATATTGTAGTAAATGGAATCATATTTACAAGTACCCATTTTTTTTGTCTGTTTGTTTCTTCCTGCTTTTACATTTTTCACCGACTTGTCAGATACATGTGTGCAAATGTGACTCATTATTACTTTGTCCATGGGCCACTGTAGGTAATTTGTTGGGATGAAAGCCAATGTGTAATTTATTTCAATAAAACAGAGCAGTTTGTTATTAGGAAGCAAATATGCACAACTACAGGAAGGAGCAGAATATTTAGGCACACAGTGGCAGAAGGTAAAGGCAAGAAAACATCTCTATTTTAACTGAACATCACAGACGGAAAATTGCACTACTCTAAAAATTCTCCAAACTGCAGCTGGATGACAAAAACCTCGATTGACAGCCATCAATTCAGCTACTTGTGGGCTCAGAATCACAAAAAATTAATCGGTGCTGATCAGAACTTAACTATGAGACATAGGATAATGTACATAAACAGTTGGTGAAATCGTACTTTAGCCGTGAAATTATATTTCACAAACAATTAAATGACTCTTGCCAATATAGCAGCTCAAAAAAAGCTCATCATAAATGTGTTAGTTTCATGTTACAAAAATAAAACTGCTCTTTACAAAGTTTTTCCTTTGCTGGTGAGTGCTGTCACACTCGTGCTCATCCTGATGAGCATAAATATTAATAAAACGCTGTATATTTTTCTGCCTTTTTAGCTTATGTGATTTCATGTATGAGGCTCCATTTAGTTATTTTTATGCTGACAACACAAACCAAGGTGCTAATTGCTCTTTTATACATCAAAAAATGTAACATTCCCTGTTTGCACAATGATTTAGACAAAGAAAAGTCAAACACAGATGTCGCTGAAGCATCTTGTTAAATGCAATGTCCTGGTGGAAAAACTCGGGTCCCGGCGTTAGAATTACTTTGACAAATATCACCCACGTAAACAAACGGCAACAAAACCCCCCAATAGCAGCGACGTTCCCAGATCATAATCCAAACATGTCTCAGTGGGATGCTCATTTGGATTAAGCCCCATCCTGCAACCCACAGGACTCAACGGATCCGCTGCCAATATCCTGGTTGGAGATACAACAGAACTCCCCCTAACGGTTTCACATGCTTGTCCTGATGAGTCAGAGCTGTTTTGATGTCACAAGGCATTAATGTTGTGGCTGAATGGGCTGAATATGTTATTATAATGTGTATTGTAAGTCATTCTTATGGGATTTTTTGGAACTTCTTTCAGCTTGTTTACATCTGCACTAAAAAAAACACTGCTGTTAATTTTTGAAAAGTAATTTCTTCAACCCGGTGAGCGCTGCAATAAGAATCCATACTTTCATTGTTCGGTGGCCCTGAGACCTCAATAGAAAACACAGACTGCAACTCAAATCTTTCCATTTGGCACCAAAATGTGATGGCACGGCTGGGACACAGTTGTTGTTGCTATGGTCACTCATAAGATTACTGAAGTCGGCAATCCGTCAGTTGTGTTAGAAGGTGAGCGTATACATATCTTCTGTTTGGTTTGTTGTATCATTCTATTGACACAGTTGATATATTATCACAGATATCTGCTGTTATACATAGTTTATACCTAGATTATGTGAATTTGCTAAATAAGTGAAGTAACAAGTTTTGGTATCCTCCAAATGGTTATCCATGGTTATTTCATTTTTAAGTGGTAAACAAATTTAGAACTGCAAGTCAAATTTTATTAATCATGCCCCCCTGCCACCCTCAAATTTGATTTTAACTGGTCTCTATCACTTTGGCTCAAAGTAATTAAGGTTAAATACAGCTAAGGCAGCCAGTTTGAGATGTTATTGTGTGTGTTTTCCATAGGTTGTACACAAAAGGTGGATGTAGGCATTGTGACCACCCAGTGGTTTGTGGATTACTGTTTTTAAGCCTTAAACTTGGCATTTTGGCCATTGCCATCTTGTTATTTTGGAGCCAGTACTGACCTTAGTAGGACAAGACAGATGATTGCTAAGTTATCAGCTAATGTTAGCAAGATGCATCCATAGATGGACACAGACACCTCGAGCAGACATATGAATATAATACTCTGAGCATAGTGAGGTCCAGTTCATTGGCTGAAAGTACCAGAGGTGATGCAGCCTAGGCTGTGTTGGCATCTACCTGTCACTCAAAGAAGCCACCTCCCTAATAATGCAGAACTTTAAGACTTAATACAATTTAAATAGGTGACTTATATAAACCTGTACTGGGTGTACCCCGCCTTTCACCAAAAGACAGTTGGGGTAGGCTCCCGCCCTTCTGCGACCCTGAATTGGATAAGCAGAAAACAGATGAATTTTAACATGTGAGTCTATGGGGACTGACTTTTGAAACCAGCCTCATGCGGCTGTTTGAGGAACTGCGTTTGTTCACATTTTCACGTTGACTCTATCCAGCCCTGGCAGTTGCTGGTGTCGTTTCCCTAGAATTTTTTAAATTACACTAATAATAAACAAAAAGCTAACACTAGGTTGACAGCAAGTATCTGCAGTGATATAAAGTTTTTTATCATGTCATTAAAATGTAATTTGCAGTGTTTTGGCATTTTAATTGCATTTTCAGAATTTGTTTTTCTTTTCTTTCTGAATTTACTTGTGCATTGTCTGTTTGTCTTTCTCTGGCTGCAGTGTGTTGAGCTCTCAAGACCACTGCACCATAAAAATCCTAGAGACAGATACCTCAAAATCTTATCAAAAGATAAGAAAGTATATGTGACACATTAAAATAACACAGCTGAGCATATGAGCTTCTGCGTACCTGCTAACCCACATAAAGAAGCAATGTGACCTCATTCTCCTGAGGTAAAGACAGAGAGAGGACAACAGGAGACGATGAGTAACAGTATTTTTATCCACACTGGTTGCTTTCCATCTGTTCGAAGACCGGCTGGCACCTCCAGGAGGTTTGACACAAACATACACACACATATAAAAATGATTTTAAGTCACTGGTGGATGCAATGCTTAGCAGTATGTGCAGGCTTTGAGCACTGTGTTTTTCTCTTTATATCCTAAACATACATTTCAGTGTGTGAGTTTACTTACGTAAATGTATGTGACAGTGTTAAACTGTGTGTTTGCCCAAACCCAGGCAGGAATATTTAAGAGAAAACAGATGACTGCACAGAATCTGCAACCTCGCCTTTATTTAGATAAAAGCCCTAACTCAGCAGCCTGTCAGCCTGCTACAGTGTGATTTTTTTTTTTACCTCCATTTATCTCTATACTGCTTTAATCTCAGAGTAAGCTGGAGCCTTGAAGATAAACCACTTAGCTTTCACTTTAAATTCACATTACCGAGTTGCTTCATTCCTTTATTTTACAGAGTATATGCAGTGTTTGTGTATGCGTGTGAGAGAGTTACAGGAAGGATTTCAGGACTCTGACTGTTGATGCAATCAAATTTAGTGTGTCAGTAGTGTATACTGTACATGATCCTTACAGATGTGTTTGTCTGACTGCTGATGAGCTTCAAATTCAATGCGGCTTTTGCTGAAATGAGAATCCTATACACGTCTTAGATGTGCACGCACTCAGGGGTAGCAAACAAATATGAATTACTGAAAGCCTGTGAGGAGATGAATATGTGAAATTGTTTTGCACTCTAAATCACTTTCACAATTTTATTTAAATGGTCTAAAACATTCATTATCCCAAGAAGGAAGCCTCCCACTTTGCTCACAGTACAATATGTGATGTTAGTGATTCAGCCAGAATCATATGGATTTTATGAAGGGTCTGGGCGGTTTTGTCCTAAAACTACAGGAATAAACACTCCTTTTTTGGGTAAGACAGCTCACACTGTTATTCTTACTGTTAAATTCATTAAGCTCTGTGATCCATGTTGATCGGTTTTATGTAAATATAGTGTACAGGTACACCTAGGGCTGCACAATTAATTGAATTTTAATCTTGATCACAATTTTGGATTCCCACAATTAAATGGACATGATCAAGCAATATTGAAAATGCATGCGCCGCCAGTAGAACGCAAAGCAAAAGCAAATCAAATCAAGAGTTCAGGTAAGGCTGCAGTCAGTGTTCAGTGCGTGGGGGCATATCGACAGGGGACTAGACTTTGACACAACAGAACATTTTGGAAATTTAAGCATGTCTGCTGCATACATATTTGCCTCCACACTGGTGTTTTGCTGGTTTTTAGTAAGCTGTGATATTTCTAGATGCTAATAATGTCCATATGTTAGCTGTCATGACAGTGTAGCAATGTCTTTTTCTACTCCCTGGCTGTGAGCACATCCCAGATTGCTTGGCAACTCTTTTATTGTACTGACAAGAGAAATCGATCAAATTCAAGCTTGAAACCAAGACTTCATGAAAACAAACAAACATCAGCTTACTTATTAGCAAACAGACGTGTACATACTCAACCTCAGGATTAATGTGTCTCAGGTAAACACTGGTCCTTAAACAAGCAATAATGCTAAAGACTAAAGCGAAGTAACAATCAAAGGCAGCTACCTCATCCTGTCATTACCCATTATGGCCCTGTTCACTACATTTAAAGCTACACAGCTCTTTGTGCAACAGCTGGCATGACATGTGTTAGGCCTTGGTGCTATTTGTATGCCACCAGGATAGCTGAGTGGTTAAGGTTGGCCTTCAGATCAAATGGGCCCACACTCATGTGGGTTCAAGCTCCACCCTGGTTATCACAGACACTCTTATGAGACAGTTGAATGATGGAGAAGTTTCTTTACCTGTTCAGCTAATATCTGTCCACTAATCAAGGCAGGCTGAATCACTCATAGCTGCAGGTGAACAAAGTTAAATATGATTGGCTCTTATATATACACACTTTACCAGAGGTGACCTAGGGGAAGCATTCCACTTACTATTAATCCCATCCTAGAGGTATTGGCTACAATTCAGTTGGTGGTGCAGCACCACCACCAACTGAACTTAACCACTCAGCCGTGTGCCCAAATCCCAAACCTGGTGTTTAGTCTCACCTCTAGTTAGAAACACCTTCAACCACAAAATGCTTTTATGCTGAAAGGTCTCATTGCTTAAAAAAACAATTTAATTGTGTTGCTTGCAGTCTGAACACAGGTCAGACCTGAGTGTTAATTCAGTTACAGTCCTATTACAACAGGTTAAGTCTACAAAACAAACAGATGCTCCTACTAAACAGAGAAGAAATAGCCTCCTCTAGGCCAGAGCAGCATATGGAAGGTGTGTCCGACGTGGGTCCATTTTTTAAAAAATGTTATATCTCACAGACCCGAAATCTAATCAAAGCATGATTGTACAGTAGGGGCTACAATTTTGTTCTCTTGTTCTGTTCCTGCAGCCAGATCTGTGCAGGAGCTGAATTCTCATGAAAAATAATCTGATAAATGTGGGAAAGTTATTTAATCCAACCGGCTGGAGGAGATTCTCTTTCTCTGGTGAAAATGTGTAGCTAATGTGTGCAATTGTATTCATGAACTACATATGATGTAAAAGTGTGTTTTCTGGTTTTTGCCAGAAGGAACATTCATAATTGAGATAATTGCTCCTTTACTGCATTGTGTATTTAGTGTAACATCGAGACAGCAGGCAAGTGTTTCTGCTGCACATGACTTACTCCACTGATCAGGGATCTTACACTTGTTCTGAATGTCTTCCTGCATCTATTGCATATCATATCATATTTACTTTAATCTTTATAACAGTTATGCCTGGTTTAGCCATGCTGGCAATATGGCTCTAGCAATGTTAAATTATATGTGTTAGTTGCAAATATGGACACTAAACGGAAATAAGCCTGAAATGGATACAGTAACATATTTTTAACTTCACATGGTGTTGAGAGGGATTTTTTTGGGAACTTGCAGTTAATCTCATTTATGCCTTATGTGTCAAATACATTTTCCGAACATCATTCAATTGCAGCAAATGCGGATTGCAGCATGTGCATTGTACACCAGGATGGCCGAGTGGTTAAGGCGTTGGACTTAAGTTCCAATGAGCGAATGCTCTCGTGGGTTCAAACCCCACTCCTGGTATAGTTCAGGTTCTAGTGCTGTAAATGGGAAAACATTTACCTGTTGTGTGTGTAACTGTATTTGCTTATATGAGCTATGTATCATATCACTGAGTACCTGGAAATTTCAGTTTAACAGCTGAATTAGGCAAGCAGTTAAGAAAATGGCTGGCTGAATGGATTCATTGGAATAATTCTGGTGATCTCTAGCACTTCCTTACACCTGTACTTTTAGTATTACACCTGTGTTATAGTTTTTGTATGTCCAGTGGAATCCCAGTACTGTAAATCTCATCATCAGAGCATGCACACGACTTTCCATGTGCTCTTCAATTTACGGTGACTCAATCCATGCAAACACTACACTACACTACAATACACCAACTATGCATGCATCCTTCAGGTGGAGTCCAAGGAGAGTTGATAGTAACAATTATTCATCCACAGTGTTTGCTGCTGTTCATGTGTGAGAAAGAAAAAAAAAAACTGGGAGTGGAAAAAAACCAAAGTGGGCCGTGACTGGTTATTTCACACCTGAGATCTCCACGGAGGAAAGGAGAATTATCGTTCCTTAATAGAAATGCGGTTAGTATGAGTGCATGCTTTTATTTCTTTGTGTTTGTTTCTTTACTTTACTTTTCTATATCTAGCAGAACACAAAGCTTCACCTCAAAAATAAATTACTCTGCCAAAAAATTCAAAGAAAAGAAAAATTAGATTTTACTTCCACAAAAGTTTTGTCTCATATAAAGTCATGCCCAGAAAGTTGATTATGTTCATCTGGACGCAGCGTTTTCTGTGGGAGAAACGTTTCGTCACTTATCTGAGTGACTTCTTCAGTCTCAGCTGACTGCACGTTTCCCCAACCTTATAAACAGTACATTTGCATAATGACCAAAACTAGCACCACTGACTAACAATGGGCTGTGACGTCAGTTTCATGATCATTAATATGCAAATTGTCATGACCATTGATCAATGGCCATGAGTACCATTCACAGAGAGTTGGGGAATGACTGCAATCACAGCATTGTAAGATGGTGAAAGATGTACTCTAAGGCCCCCTCCTCAGTTCAGAGATGGTCGTTCCCTTTTCCCTCCTTGACTCCACGCTCAAACCAGCGTTCCTCCCTGTCCAGGATGTGCACATCCTCATCATTGAACGAGTGGCCACTGGCCTGCAGGTGTAAATATACTGCGGAGTCTTGGCCTGATGAGG
>VUQI01022208.1:2098-12307 GCA_015106735.1 Paratilapia polleni
TATGTAAATTATTTTTTTTTTTTTTTAATTTACTAAAAAAAAAAAAAAAAAGGCAGGAAACAGGCATTTATTATTCAAAACATACTGCAGTATCATCTCTACTTTTTCTGTCAGGTGAGGGATGTTTACGGAGAAATGCCGATGCAGTGCAGGAGCACGATATGAGTGCCAACCCGTCCTCATCTGTCATGGCTGCCTTCAAAGGTAACTGCATCCTCAACATTTTCACTGCACTTTTGCACCCAAATGGTTCTAATGTTGTATCGCCTGCACTGAAACATTTCTCTCTGTGTTTTAAGTTTTCCAGCAGGAGCTCGATACTAAACATGATAAATATGAGCGTCTTGTTAAGATCAGTCGAGACATCACTATCGAAAGCAAGAGGACCATATTTCTTTTGCATAGAGTGACCAAGTATGTATTATTAAAAAAATGTCAATGTGCACAGTCTGAATGATAAAGTACATTTAGCTCCCTAAGTATTTGGACAATGACACTTTTTTGGTAGCTTTGCCTATGTACACCACTACAGTGCATTTTAAACAAAACAATCAAGATATGATTGAAGTGCAGACTTTCATCTTTAATTCAAGGGGTTTAATAAAAGTGTTGCATTGGCTGTTTAGGAATTACAGTCATTTTTATACATGGTCCCCCATTTTCAGATGCTCAGAAGTAATTGGACAATTGGCAAACAGTTTCATGGCCAGGTGAGGCTTATTCCCTCACTATTCAATGACAAATTAAACAGATAAAAGATCTGGAGTTGATTCCAAGTGCTGAACTTGTATTTGGTATCTTTTCACCTGAACTCTCAGGAGGTCCAAAGAGATGTTGATGCAAGTGCGGGAGGCCATTATTAGGCTGAACCTCTTAGAGAGACAGCAAAAACTTTAGAAGTGACCAAACCAACAATGTGGTACATTCTTTAAAAGAAGGAATGCACTGGCCAGCTCAGCAACACCAGAAGGCCTGAAAGACCACAGAAGACAACTAAAGTGCATGATGACAGAATTATTTCTTAGGTTAAGAAAACAAATTCAAAATCATCTAACCAAGTCAAGAACACTTTCAGTGATGTAGGTGTATCATTGTCAAAGTCTACAATCAAGAGACGCCCTCATGAATGGAAATACAGAGAGTTTACAACAAGGTGCAAACCACTGGTTACCCTCAAGAACAAGAAGGTCAGATTACACTTGGCCAGAAAACATGTGAAAGAGTGGCCAATGGTCACTAGTGTTTATTGATGCTGTGACTGCTGATAGAAGTATCAGGATGAATTCTGAAGTGTACAGACCTATACTCTCTGCTCAGATTCAGACAAATGCTGCAAAACTCATTGGGCAGCGCTTCACAGTGCAAATGGATAATGACCCAAAGCATGCTGTGAAAGCAACCCAAGAGTTTCTCAAGGCAAACAAATGGGATATTCTTCAATGACATGAAAGTCAGTCACCCGATGTCAACCCAACAAAGTATGCTTTTCAGTTACTGAAGAAAAAACTGAAGGCAGAGAGACCCACAAACATGCAACAGCTGAAGGCTGCTGCAGTGAAGGCCTAGCAGAGCACCTCAAGGGAGGAAACACAGCAATTGGTGATGTCCGTGGGTTCTAGACTTCAGGCAGTCATTGACTGCAAAAGATTTTCATTCAGATGTTAAAAACAATCTTTATATTTAAAATCATGTTAGTTTTATGTATAAAAATGGCTGAAATTCCAGTTGCAGTTAATCCAACACTTTTGTTAAACCCCTTGAATTAAAGCTGAAAGTCTGCACTTCTTGATTGTTTGATTTAAAATCCACTGTGGTGGTGTACATAGGCAAAATTACAGAAACTGCGTCATTGTCCAGAAACCTATGGACTGAATTGTATATAAAGTTTTTTTTTTCCAATTTTCTCAGATTTACTGGGGCTTCCTTCTGAGTTTGGTGGTTTTGTGTTCTGTGGTGTCTGTTCTCTGGACACCACACATGTTTTTATAAAACAAAAAACCATATAATTCAGTGTCAGTGAACATTGTCAAAAAAGTATTGACTGAAGATATCATAATAAGACTTTTATGATCCATACAGGATAAATTTGTTTGTTAAATCACCTTAAAATGGGAAATGATCGGGAAGAGTGATGCATGAAAGCAGTAAATATACTATCATCAGCTGTAGTGGTCATGCTCTGGGTAGTAAGTAATTAATTATATGTGTTTTGCACCTTTCTTTTTTAACATCTGCTTTCTTTGGGTGTGAAGTGTACCCGATGCAGAGGATGTTCTGAATGAGGCAGATGTAAAACTGGATGGAGTCAGGCAGAAGATTGGGCAGATTGCTGAAGAGCTGAGAGGAGAGGATATTTATCAGTTTCACAGAACTTTCACACCAGGTGAGTTGTCATATGCCTCATTTAAAAAAAAAAACAAAAATAACCCAAACTTGTTTCATTATTGTAATACAGCCTATTTTGCATAACAGTGCATGCAAATATGGCTAAGGGTATACTGTCAGAAAAACAACTGTACAGAGTACTTTACCAGAAAGATACTAAAAAGCTGCCTATTAAAAAATTAGATAGAAGCAAATAGATTAGCCATTTTTATCATAGCCACACACATCTCTGCTCAGTTCTTACCTGTGGTGATTGATATTACTGAGCTATTTTCATTGTTATCTACAGCACTTATTGTTTCTGAAAGACACTCCATATTTTGAATATGGTGGGGTTTTTTTCTTCACCCTAAAATGGTCCGTCAGATGTTTAAATTCTCCTGTCACTCCAAACTGATTTATTATGTTACAGTCCCATGGGATACAAGACATGTGGTCCTAAGTGTGTGACTCAGTTAGGTGTGAACATTTGGTGTCATATCTGATGTAAATCCCAACAGAAGTGTTTGCAAGAAATATATGTCATGTTTCCTAAATTTGCCTTTCAGTATTAAGCAGAAAGTCTTATTTTACAGTATTTATCTTTATGAAGCACATTAAGAGTTCTGTCATCCGTTAATATACTTTCAGCGTCTGCAAGATGGTCCTAAGGTGGTCACTCAAAGCCACTGGGTGTAGCTAATAGAAAGCTTGTGTTGCATACTGTAGATCTGAAATTATTTGCTTCTGTCTGGTTCATCCAGTTTACCAATCCTGCCTTAGAGGGAGGATAGGGCCAGCCACCCAAAATAAGATATAGAAAAAGAAATAAGTAAAACAGTAGAAATCTGTTTTTGAAATCTATTAATGTAATTATTAATTTCTTTCTACATTTATCATTTATACTTAAGTGATTTTTTTTTTTTGTCCTCCATAGATGTAAAGTCACTGATAGTGTTAGAGCATGACCTTGATGCAGGCCTGGATATGATAGGCACGCCCTCTGATAAAGTTGTTTTCCAACTAGCATGAGTACCAGTTTTTGTTAGTGTAGCCATAATGTCTGCAGAGAAGGAGAAAAACATTACTGGCAGCAAGGGTGAGCTGTTATCTAGCAGCTGGGGAAGTCATTTTTAGATTATGGTCACTCAGGAATCACTGCTGCATCCTCCGCGACGTGACCAGTGGCAGTTCCCACCAATTAGATGTTTTATTTTTTCCCCATTTTGATCGTCTTTATTAGATTGAGGCTGGGCCCGCTGCACGGGCCCTCCAGATAATCTTGGCTGGAGGAGAAGTCTCCAGGCATGTGTAATGGGTCTGTTTTTATGTAATGACCATCAAAGATATTGTGGGCTAAATCTGACCATAATTGCCACTGATAACAGAGCAGCGTGGCACTTTGATAAGCTGGGGTTTTTTTGTTGTTTTTTTTTTTTTAAACTCAACTAGCAGCTATGAGTCAGTGCAAACACACATTTACTTGTGGAACTTTTCCCATGGTTCACCTGCAACTCAGTGAACCGCTTTGTGGTCAAACATTAAGCTCAGTCCTAAAATCTTCATTATTCTCAATAAGTGAATGTGTACCAGACCTCAAACATACTGTATTGGAGCAGTACTCAAGGCTGCTTTTGCAGATCTGATCCTGCCAAGCTGTACACACTCAGCTCTCAACTTTTCCAACCACCATGCCAGTATAATCTCCCAATTTCCACTCGTTTTTGCCTGAGTCATTGTTTGGATAGTATGTTCAGTAATGTTTTTTATGCTCCTCGCTGACCAAAGGTAACCACTGCTTCAGTGTAAATAACAGAAACAGCTCCCGACAGTAAATGGAGGAATTGAACTTTGCCTGCCTGCCTCAAAGCCTATATAACCTTTTCATGTCACATCCTGTCTGCCTCAGATTGTGCTGTTTCCTCTCTAAGACAGTGGCACAGCTGTGGATCCACTGGCAGTGTTTAGATATTTTTAGCAAGTTTATTTTAAAAATGTTCTGAAAAGTTTTCCCAATAAAGCCTGGGGCCTGAGCTTAAAATATATAACTACTAGTATACTGTATACCAGTGATTTCCAGACTTCTTCCATCTGATGGCCCCCGCAGCTCTGTTAGCTCGACTCAAAACCCTGTCCTGCTGAGCACCTTTCATGTTCAAATGACATTAAGTGAGCTATTTTAAACTGGTTCTGGATAACTTTCAGTTTGCCATTTCTCAGTTATTGTTATTTAGTTACTCCTCCATTTAACAGCTACTCAATTTCACCTGATTGTTCATTATGTTTAGCTAACAGTTTCAACTGTTAATCCATATTTTTAGCTAATAAAGTAACTGCTAGCCAAACTGTTAGCAAAAAAAAACTTACATCTTTTCATAGCTAGCTACTGTCTTTCAACTTTTAGTTGACCATTATGTTTAGCTAGCAATTTATTTTTTTCATACAACTAGTTAAAAATTTCAACTGCCAGTCATACTTTTAGCATGCTGTTTCAGCTACTTTTTTAAAAGTCCTTGATAATTAATTATTTATAAGATGCTAATTTCTACTGCTTATGCAATACTTATTTAACTGTCAACTGTTTTGCTTAAACGTATTCAGGTCAGTTCAGTTCTTTAATTTAATTTTAATCATTGAGGTAATCTTTCCATGTAACCCGTGACTATTTCAGCAGTACCTGCTGGGATACCTGTACCCCAGGTTTGGAAAAGCTGCCGGGATATGGTTCCGCTAATAAGAAGCTCATTTAAAAGTCCCAACATCTCTAGATTGGTAAATAGATTAATAAATGTGTAGGTAAAAATTCAAATTAAAGTTCTGAGTATCAGATTTTGTCATGTAAATTAATAAGAAGCTGAATGAAAAAACATAAAGGAATTTTCTGTAATTATTCATAATAAATAAACTATTAAAATGAAGTGACGATTAAAGATTGTGGCTGCTTGGGGGTAGGTTTGGTTTTAGAAAACCAAACAGCGAAGTAGCAGGGATCTTTAGGGAGCTATGAACTCCTCCAATCATGAGTTTGTCCTGGGTGTAGTGGAGCCGGCCACTACCTTTGACTTTGTCTAAGTGCTGGTGTGATTGGACTAAAATCATAATAAGAGCGGTGAAAGTTACTTAGAGTGGAGAAGTGGAGAAGAGCATTCCTTCTGCTGGCTCTGTGCAGTGCATTGTGGTTAGGTACAGGGAGATAGCAGGCCCTTTGAAGTTCAATTGCCGCTCTAGAAGTAAACTTCAGACAAAAAGTCTTCCGTCCTGTGATTATTGGATTGTTGTTTACTCAAGGCCAGAAAACAAATGAGGGGTCATCTTGGCCGACTAGAAAAAATGGCCACTGTTGTTATATCAAAAGACAGAGACAGGAAACAGGTTTTATTTGAATCATTATCTACATCTGTGATCTATATTGTGCAGATTTCGTCTTGGAGGTGTTTACATGCTCTGTGTGCTACGCTCATTTGGAACATAGTAATAGTAGTCATTTTAGTAAATTAGAAACAAATCCACAGTCACACTGAATTTCAGTAGCACAACCGGTGAAATAATCAGATGAAGTTGCCAAAGTCTTGCTCAGATCCATTTTAATGTGCTTTAATTCATTAGGGATTCAGGAATATGTGGAAGCCGTCTCTTTCCTGCACTACATCCGCCATCGCAGCCTCATCAGCCTGGAGGAGATCAACGCCAGACTGGTGTTCATGAGAACAGAAAAGGCAGATCCTAAGGTAAATTCAAAGAAGACTTTATGAACATTAGCAACTTGTTTAGTACTTTTTTGTTATTATTTTTTAAATCTCCCAAAAAGGATTTCAAAGAACTGTTTGACATTAGGGAAATAGATTTAGTTACTTGTTTGCTTTAAGTTTGACTGATGCCATGCCCATGCCTAAATATAAACTACAGCCTCCATGTGTTTACCTTGGAGATTGTATATAAAAGAAATGATGTTACCTGTAGGTTTTGGACTTAGTATTTTGGCCACTTCTATATTGTCTTTTTTTTAAAGCAGGAAGTGACCATTTTTGCGGGGTGAAGTGCTAAATTATCCGCTAAGCTGCATTCATAGACTGAATGGGTGCAATGCACAGACACAGAAATAGTGTTAGGTAACAGAGAAAAAAAAAGTGGAATTTCATTCAACAAAACTGAGTGAAATTCCAGTATTTGAAGCACAAACTTCTTGAACAGGCTGTACCTTACAGACTCAAATTAGTGGAGGTGAGGCCTATCAGTGAATGAAAGTAACCACGCCCTTAACCCTTATCAAAATCAAAATGGATGGGTTATTAAAAAAAAGCAAGCACATTTCCTCCGTCCTGGCCTCTCTCCACTGGCTCCCCATTCGTTTTAGGGTCAATTTTAAGGTTTTATTATTTGTTTTTAAAACCTTTAATGGATCAGCACCACTGTACATATCTGAGCTGCTGACTCCATATGTTCCCTCAAGGGTGATGAGGTTTATGGACCAGCTGCTCTTGGCAGTCCTGAAAACCCGGCTGAAAACCAGGGGCTTTTTCAGCTATCGCCCCCAAACTGTGGAATGATCTTCCTGCCCATGTTAGGATGGCCCCCGCGTTGCCTGTTTTTAAAACATGTCTTAAAACTCATTATTTTTTCTTGGCTTTTAACTCAGAATGAGAGTGGTGTGTTCTTAACTTTTATTTATTATTGTTTTATTGATTTGCTGTGTGGTGTTTTGGTGCCTTGTACAGCACTTTGTCAAACTCTTGTTTTTAAAAAGTGCTCTAGAAATAAAATTGGATTAGATTGGATTAAAATAACGTTCACCCACCGTACGGTTGTTATGAAGAGGGAACCTATCCACCAAACCCTAACCCTGTGTCCATCTTTTATACTGTCTGTGGTTACACAAAGATAACACTTGTTGCTGCATTCATGAGCTTTATGTGTCATTACCACTCTTCTTATTCTATACAGTTGAAGGGTGTCTCTTGGTCCACACAAAATGACTTAAACCTCAGTAATTTGCATTAAAGGCATTGCTGATTTGTGGCACAGGGCTTTTACTAGAGGCACAGTACATCCATGTAAATGTCTTTTGTTTTCACATATGATTTTCATATAGTTTCCCATCCTGTTTTCATCCCAGGGCTCAGCTGAAGCGATGCCGCTGGGTGCACAGGTTTTGACCTTTCAGGTGACGCCGTCCGACTACCTGCTGGGCGTGGCTGATCTAACGGGAGAGCTGATGCGGATGTGCATCAGCAGCGTGGGCAACGGTGACATTGACACGCCCTTCCAGCTGAGCCAGTTCCTGCGGCAGATCCACGACGGCTTCTCCTTCATTGGAAACACGGGCCCGTACGAGGTGTCCAAGAAGCTGCACACGCTGCGACAGAGCCTGGGCAAAGTAGAAGACGCTTGCTACACCCTACGTGTCCGTGGCTCAGAGATCCCCAAACACATGCTGGCAGACGTGTTCTCCAGTCGGACCACACTCATCGACCCCGAGGAAGGTGTGGTTTAATCCTGCCTCAACAACCCTTTTCTCTGTGGTGTCATTGTCTGCTTTAGTTTGGCTCCCTTTGATGTTTGTGTGCATTTTTAATGGGATTTCACTGATGTTTCTTGTGTTTGGTGACATGCTTGTTCAGTTTTATTATTACAATAACAACAGTGTTACAATAGACAATGGATTTTCTTTTCTTTGATAAAGATCTGATGACTTCAGTTGTTTTGCATGAATAAAAGTTCTGTGCCAAATATGCAATACTCTCCCAGACTTTAAGTTGCTTTGAAAATATGCGTGTTTATTTTATTTTCTCTCCCTGCCCTCCCCTCTCTCTATCACACACAGATAATCTAAGGTAGAACCATTGGCTGTCTGCACTCGCTGCATTCAGTGTGGAGGAGGAACATGTGACCTTTGCACATTGCACACCCCTATTCTCTAGCAGACACACACACAAACAACCCCTTGCCTCCTTCTTCTGCCCTCTTTAAACACTCCACCTCAATGCAGTGACGTAAATTTAAAGTAACCTTTGGAGAAAGTGGAGGAATATTCCTGGTAGAGGAATGATATCATGCTTCACCTGGTGGTGTTTATTATCGTACTGTGACAAACAAGCCTCCATGGTAAGAAAATAATGACAGTATAATCTACCATCAGGAATAGATGCCTTTATTCTTGTTAGGGGAAACAAGGTTTTGTCAGATTTCCTCAGAGAAAGTGTTATTTTATGAGTCACATTACTGACACTACTGCCTCTATATATACTGCCCATTTTGTTCATCATACAGCTTAAGTATACATTTTATTTATTTATTAGTATTTATTTTTGTGGAGAAATTTAAGCGATTTGTTTGCTAAGTAATTGTTAGGTAGTAGTTTTGTGTCCATGTCCCTACTCTATTAGATAATTTTGTCCCTCTTTATGACTCTGTGAAAGGCAGATTCAATTCAATTCAATTTTATTTATATAGTGCCAAATCACAACAACAGTCGCCTCAAGGCGCTTTATATTTTAGGGTAAAGAGCCTACAATATATACAGAAAACTCCAACAATCAAACAGATTGCCCATATAATTTAGGTCTGCCATCTGCTGGGCAATTTCAGAACTACACAAACAAAAAAACTAAACATACATATAAAAAAAGTTTTCCTTTTAGTGCAAAGATGTACAGTTAAGACTACAATAAAACACAGTAGTACACTCTAAAGCCATCCATTTACAAAGGAGATGATCAACAGCCAGAGCAGGGGAGGGGCTAAAGGGGAGGCCAGTTCAAATAAATTTTATTTATATAGCACTAAATCACAGCTGGCAGTTGCCTCGAGGTGCTTTATATTGTAAGGTAAAGACCGTACAATGTAAGAGAGAAAACCTCAACGGTCGGACAATCCCCTATGAGTAGGCACTCGGCGACAGTGGGAAGGAAAAACTCCCTTTATCAGGACAAAACCTCCAACAGAACCACGCTCAGGGAGGAGCAGCCAGGCCGGTTTGGGGGTGAGGGGAAAGAGAAGAGGGAAAAGGAAAGCATAGGTAGACAGGAAAAAAAACACAAACTATGAGAGAAGACACAATTTAATGACATGCAATAATGGTGTATAAACAATGTCTAGTATGGCACAGGAAATTGCAGGGAGGATAAAGAGTTCTAGCTCCTTTTTTTTCTGTGGAAAAGCAGTTTTATTTTCCTCTGCATCACTGTAAATATATAACTATGTAACGTTAAATAATATTACACTCAGTGAAAGCTATATTGGTTGGGAAACAAAACTTGCAACTTTTGAAAGATGGACTACCCCTCATGTACCACACAGTGGTTTGGTCCACTGCCTACCATTCCCTAACTCTTTTACTTTGCAAACTGTAAACAAAGGATGCTTGAGACAGGTTTTTTTTTACTTCTGCCGCTTAGTAAAATAAAACATATTCACTGTTGTACTATATCTTAGTTTGGTTACAACAATATATCCTAGTAGCTCTGTTAACTTGCCATTAAATCGAGTGCTTCAATGCAGCTGTTATATTATTACTCAGTAGCTACAGTGGTGTGAAAAAGTGTTTGCCCCCTTCCTGATTTCTTATTTTTTTGCATGTTTGTCACACTTAAATGTTTCAGATCATCAAACAAATTTAAATATTAGACAAAGATAACACAAGTAAACACAAAATACAGTTTTTAAATGAAGGTTTTTATTATTAAGGGAAACAAAAAATCCAAACCTACATGGCCCTATGTAGGGAATAAATGAGAAACAAAGTAATTGAGATCTATCAGTCTGGAAAAGGTTATGAAGCATTTCTAAAGCTTTGGGACTCCAGTGAACCACAGTGAGAGCCATTATCCACAAATGGCGAAAACATGG
>VUQI01022218.1:11297-28555 GCA_015106735.1 Paratilapia polleni
AAAAACAGAAAAAAACCAAAAAAAAAAAAAGTGAAAAAAAAAAAAAAAAAAACCAATAAGAATTGCAAAACTGCTAAATCCCCAGTGAAGTTGGAAGTATATTCCAAAAAGAACAAAAAGAAATGGTAATAAATGCAGTGGTTTTTATTTCTTTTAGATGTGTCTGTTTTCAATAAAGGATTCTTCTGTTCTCAGACATAACTTTTTAGTGGAAAAGATATCACGGTTACACAGAAATGATATACTTTGCTGTCATGCAAGCAATTATTTCCTGAAAGGTATGACTATTATTCAAATGCCACATATCTCACTTTGGAATGAAACCTGCTTCATTTGCAAATGGCTGGTAATTTCATTCAATTATCTTCTGCTATCCAAAAAAGAAAGGGAAAAAAAAGCGCACACATATAGACACAGGCAAAGTGAACTGATAGTGAACCAGAAATATTCTTTGTATTGTAAATAGGTGAGAGGGGAAGGTAGTACCACCAAAGGGAAATACTGCAGCTGCTTTTTCAAGTTGTGTTCAGGAATTCAGTCTTCCTTCTCTAAACACCTCACTCAGAAAACCCTTTCACCAACTTTCTCCATATCTTTTCCAAAAGTGTACCAAGCAGCTTTGAAGGAGCGCAGAAAAGTTTTTGAGTGATTGATGCATTGTTAAACTTATAGAAATGTCTACATCACATTACCATACCCTGTTATTGAGTTTCATAAGTTTACTTTAGCATATACTATACTCAGCATACACTGATTCCCTTTCTGCAACAGATCCCATAAATTCCTAGTTTGCAGGTTTACTTGTGTTAATAGATGGGAGACTCCAGTTTTGAAGGCATGGAAAACTTTACTTATAAAACATACATCATGTGAAAATTGAAGAAAAATGGCTGCAACCACTGTCACAACAAACAGGAAAGTTTGCACATGCCCTTTTCAGTGTAATGCAGTGGTCATTGTTAGAGCGGTAACAGGAATGCTTTCAGGCTGCGTGAGATTTCATTGATTTCAATTCATAGCTTTTAGGCTTATCGTGCAAGGCCATTCAGTGTTTTACGGATAAACAAGAGAGCCCTAAAGTCAGCTCTAGAACATATTTAAATATTTAAGGCCTTTGTAATGATTTGAGAAAAGGTGTAATTCTTTCTCATTGTTGCTGTAGCATTTAGAATAAGTGCAGCCACCTCACAGAAAGCCAGTATTCTTCAGATAAAGTTGTTTGTATGAAGTGTTGTATAAATGCCTAAAGTGTTTGTACCTGTTTTGAATGGTCCTTCTCAAAGGAGAAGTGAAAAGCAGTCTGCTACAGATCGAAATGTAGAAATAGGAAAACAGCAGCACACACTCTTGGACAACCTCTTCACAAAACCATTAATAGCTCAGCCAGTCACTGCTGTGACTGTCAAAATTGTTGATTTCGAACACACTGTGTATAAAAGCTGGGTGAAGCCTCTGAATAGGTATGAAAAGTGAAGCCTTAAACCTGCATTCTTTCTCATGGCCAGCAGGGGGAGACTTCTCTGGTGGCAAAAAGAATTCTGATGGTATGGAAAAAGGACCCTATGATTTCCTCGATTTATGACCTCAGTTAACACTTTGCTACTGGTTTTAAGCCTTATTTAATTGAATGTGATGTTCATTTTGTAAATTATGATACCAGTTGGAATCAAAAGAAGCATAAAACAGAGTAAGGAGGGTTCTCCCTTATGAAGTATCCTTAGTTTCTCAGTCAGATCCACCCCTTGCTCATCCCATCTGGTTCCCAGAAGTTAATGGTTCATAACCGAACTTCACAAACCAGTGGGCGACGTCATCTTTTATGTACAGTCTGTGGTTTCGAAGGGAGAATTGTCATGCTGCAAATGTCCAGATGGCCAGAGGTGGACGAGGGGGCTTTGAATTTTAGCCCATGTGATTTGTACCCTAACCGCTCAGCTATGGGTTACCCAAGATGTTGGTACCTATAAAATGCCGTGCACCATTTTAACTTTTGAACTTTTTACTCCTTTGATTGGAAGTGCAGAGAATTGTTTAGAAGTATGAACATTTTATGTACTACGCTGCTATGGTGCTTTCACCTTGTTGACTCGCACTGAATAACTGCAGCTTGTCAACCAGCAACCTGGAAATCCACTGACATGCATGAGAGCAGAGTTTCTCAAGATTTCAGTTTTACTTTAAACTTGCACCTCAAAGCTGCCAGTGCCAGTGGCAACTAATATGATCTCCAAGAAGAAACCTGGAAATGCTGTGTTAAACTTCGGCAAAATAAGAGACATTATAAGAGGACTCTAAGAATTCTGAATTGAAATCTATGGGAGAATTCCAAAACAAAACCAGACTGCAGAAGAATAACTTCCCAGGGGAAAAGCTTTAAAAAACGTTTTTGGGGGCAAAGTCAGCAAAATCTTTATGCATATCTTATGAGATGTGACTAGTGATTTTATACATGCAGTTTTTATGTCCAGGTGATCATCAAAATTAAAGAATTTAACTGCCCAAAAAAGTGTCTCTTGTATCTTGAGAGACTTTGGTAAAATATAAATTACAGTAACAATGTTATTTTTCTTTTTTTTCATACTGTATTTGGCCAAAATGCCAATAAGGTACAGTAGTTTGTAAATTGAACTTTTCTTTATCTTTTAAATGTATTATTAAAAAATGATTTTCCTATCCATACAAGAAAGAAAAGGTTAAAGCACTCTGACTGTAGTCAGTAGTATGAAAGGTGAATTAAGTGTGTATATGTGTGCTCATTCTCTATGTGAACTGATTTCTTTGCCTGCTGATGGAGGAATGTCGCAGCTGGGTCACTGCGGGGCCTTTTCTTTAGAGAACATGAAGAGACATGTCTCCTGCAGATGAGAAGAGAGGAGAGACAGTAAGATGAGAGGCAGTGCAGATGGGTGAGGTGAGGCGAGGAGCAGGGGGAGTCAACAATGCAGAAAAAAACAAGGGAGGATAAGGTGAGAAGGGAATAGAAGAGAACCCCAAAACAGCAGTGAAATGCTGAGAGGCTGAGAGATGTGATTGAGTGAAGAGGAGAAAAGGTGGATAAGAGAGTAAATAGCAGAAGGTAAGGCTGGTAGAGGTGAGGATGGGGGAGACAAGAATTGGGAAGAGGAGGAAGACAGGCAAACAATAGACAAGATGAGCCGGGAATAGGGAGACGGGAAGAGAGAGGTGTTTTAAAGAGGTAGACGAGGTGTGGATAAGTAAAGAGGATGAGGAAGGTGGGGGGAGAGAGGTAGACAGCAGACAGTGTTTGTGTGAATGTGAGTGTGTGTGTGTGTTGGGGATAAGGAGAGAAAGAGAGAAGAGAGTCCGACACAGAAGGGTATTGCTGCATAAGCAGTCTGTCCAGCTGTCTCGCCTCTGAAAACCAACGGAGACAAGTGATGTCAGGACTCTTCTCTTCAACATCTCTCTCTCACTCTGTTAACAGTTACTGCTTTATTTTTCTCTCTCTCCCCCTCCTTCTCTCTCTCTCTCTCTCTCTCTCTCTCGCTCTCTCTCTCTCTTGCTACAATTACTCGTTCTGGCTCTATCACTGGCTTTGCTTTACTTCCATCCTTCTCCTTTTATCCCTCTTTTGCTGTTTATTGGTTTATTCATGCAATGTTCTGATGTCTAGCAGTTGGAATCAGAGCTGGAAAACGAGGACTGCATGCTCATGAATGTTTGCATGTGAGTGTGTATGTGGAGGTTCACATTGTACATAGTCTGTAAGTGTGTTTACTGGTGTTTTAATGTTTTGTGTGCATGTGAGATGCACTGTAGCATGCTTTGTTTTTACCCCGAGGTATGTGCCTGCGCTGTCTATTTACATGTTTGGTGTGTATTTGAATCTCGTGAGTTTGAGAGTAAAGTGAGACATTTGCATATACATTTAGGTGTTCCCATGGTTTCTTACAGTGGAGGGAATGAGCTGACTAATGGGAAGTAACAGTTGACCAGATAGGCAGGTGTTGCACCATGCAGAGACATTAAATTGGTTCTGGGATGGGGAGACGATACTGATGTCACATTTAGCCTGTCTTTAAGGAGCAGGAGCGAGTAATGGAGCGAGAGAGGGAGGAGGAGAGACAGAGACAGAGCCAAGCTGGCCAGATAATGACGTACGGTGTATATTATAACAGAGAGAGTTCATGCGACTCTGCATGTGCCTGTTAATGTGGCATATCTGAGGTGTGGTTTTTGAAAAATAAGTATCATTATGCTCCAAGTTACTCTTACTGTTCGATCTGGCTAAAAAAGTTTTGATTTTTATGCAACTAAAACTAGTTAGTTATGGTTAGGGTAAGAATTATGTCATGGTTGATGCTTTGTACAAGCGTGACACTTAACAGCTAACAGTTAACATAGATTACAAATAGGTTGTCATGCAGGCCTTGACCATGAACCAAAATGTCCCTGGTGGCACCATTGTTGCATGTCATTCTTTCTTTCTCTCTCTACTCTTCATTTCTTGCTGTTTCTCTACTGTCACTATCAATAGCAACAGAAGCACTTGCCCTTCCTCCTTACCCCACAGGAGACAACAAATCGCAAGGTTCTGCATTAGTGGAAGCAAGCCATTTCTTATAGGTGAGGCGAAGAAACACAGCCCAGGAAGTTAGGTTTGTGTAACAGATCGGTGACTTTAAAGGGGTACAGGATTTTTCTTTTGCAAAGAAGAAATTTCTGGCTGTGCAAAGTTACTGTTTTCAAGTAAGGTAAACCCTAAACACATGCAAGTTATGATACAATCTAAATTAAGAAGACCATGCAATTTTAAATGTTTGACCATTGGTTTGTTTTAAATGCCACTTCTTTGTCGTTCCTCCTGCTGCATCAGTGCAACATATGAACAATGAGGCTTTGTGTAGTTTATGTATTTCTTTTTTTTTTTTCTCTGTGTGGTGCTCGAATCTGTTTGTCCCGGCTTAAGACAGACTGAAAATGCTTGTACTTCAAAATTCTAATAAAGCCTCTCAGGGACAGTCATTCACACAACCACAAGAGGTCCTTGTCATATGACGTTTGTTTAAATGATTCTTGATAAACAGCCAAACTAAATTCTGGGCAGATTTGCATTACGTAAGCACATAAAAAAGTTACGTAGTTATTTGTAAGATATCCTAACAAAACTGCTCTACACATCCAGAGAAAGTGATCCTAATGTCAAACAGCTCTCTCTCTCTATGTGTTAAGGTAGCAGCTGGTTTCCAGTCAGCACACTGGAAATCCTGTGGTGCTCAAAGGTTTAGATAGGATGAAACTTTAATAATTCACATGCGGAGAACTGGCTCATTGCAGTAGCAAATACCAAGATCCAACAATAAGAGCTTTGCGCCATATTACTGAAGATAGTCCTGCAAACATCGAGTCATCCCAGTCTGATGAAAACTTTATCCCTATTACCACAATGTCATCTTAGAAGGTAGAAAGAAAAACTTGCCTCATTATGAATGTGTTACATCACTAATCATCATAAGCAAAATTAAATGGGTGTCTAACAAAGTAGATTATCTTCTAGAATGTAATATTGTTTAAACTTAGTCACATAAAAATTATATTATGAAGAATAATTGCTGCTATTTCTATCCCTAACTCACTCTAATAATGTTTATCAACACTGTAATTAAATATGAGAAATTCAAGATGAAATCTGGAAACATAAATATGTGAAACAGCTGCAATATGGCAGATGGAGAAGAGGAAACGCTGAGGCATTTAGATAAATTATGAACTGGTAAGTAAATACACTTAATTTTGTTGTGTTGGAAGCTCACGCTCTTGAAAGTCCATAGCTATGAATATTAACATTTATTTTGTGCTAATAATGAGGTACATCATTCGATTTTTTTTAAAACAGCATTTATTTTTGAACAAGTTTTCAAGACTTAAAAACATAAAAAACCTTTGCATATCATAGAGAGGCACAAAGTAACTGCAGCAAAAACTTTTAAAACACTCCAATTCAGACACACACATACACACACACACACACACAAACATCATCTTTCTTTCTCTCCATTCAATGTTCATCCACGTTGAAGCTTTGACAGAGGTCAGCTGTGCTTACTGCTTACTACTTTCTAGACCAATGGCATGTGTCTATGTGTCTGTACACTTTCATGACAGGTGTGTATAAAATACACATGTGCTTAAATATATTCATATAACTAAAGTATTCATGTATATATGTGTGTGTTATGTGCTAAAGTGAGCATACAGTTATGTATTAGATCTGTGTATGCATACGTGAGTGTGTGCATGTGTGCTGCAGCAGGACTGACAGTTTCAATAAACATCAGCATTAAGGCAGAAATGAGCAGGATAGTGGAACATCTACCTTGCACTGAGTTCACCCCCTCATCCTCTTTCTCTGTCTTTACTGTTTCCCTCTCTCCTATTCTTTCACACTTTCCTGCTGCGGTCTTTTGCTCCTTTTCTTTTTACATCCTTCTCTCTGCCCCTGCCTGTCATGTCCAGGAGATACATAAATGTCTTTAGCAGTGTACACAGCAGGGCAGTACTTGCTGTGTTGCTCAGCGTGGCTGAGGAGGCCTTTATGTGTCAGCAGAAGTTACTGATAGAGTTACAGTCTGTTCTAGTTGCTATTCCTACCAGCATTGCTTAGCTCCCCTGGCTCTCCCTTATTGCCCTGGATGATGTTGTTGCCAAAGCAAAACCCTGTAAATCAAATTTTATGTTTTCTTTTTATTTTAAACTATTGGAAATTTAAATCAGCCTTAGTGTAATGTGTTCATGTAATGTCAAGTTTCTTTCTGAGTAATTCAGTGGGATAGCAACGGGACCCACACTCAGCATTTTTAACATTTTCGGGGAAAAATTACATTGTGTGAGGAGCTGATCTTTGGAGAAGTAATGTTGCAGTTTGCTGAATATTTTAATTAGTGGATTGATTTGACAGGGTACAAGAAGGGATTATGGCATACCATCAATAAAATAAAGGAATTCAGGAATACAGTTAACCTCTTAAGCTCTAGGCAATTATTTGAAATTTCTTCCTGGAAAAAATCCCCCAAATTTCAGTAACAGTTGCAAAAGCATAAGGTCAAAATCAATAAGTTTTCTTTTGCTTAATATCAGTCCAGAGTGTGATTAAAAAAATGCTAGTAAATATTGATAATTTTTCTTCACCTAATCAAAATTGTTAACGAGAGACTGAATACCAGTCATTAAACAATGAGTCTGTAATACTGATGATGCTGAAACTACTCTAGAAAATCTCAACTGCAACTCTCAACTTTAATGCAGTAAAAATGAAGCACAACAAATCTTTCATCCACTTTAGCCATAGTAATACTAGTAGGTGGCTTCTGCAGTAAGTTTGCCATCCCTGGCAACATTAGAAAATCCCACCAAATGCATTTTTATAACAAGTACTGCTTGGACCCAGAACATGGGGCTCTCAGGAGGAATACTCAACCCATGTCAGTCAGAACTCCTGCCAAACCAAACATATCACTGTTGGCTTAAATCAAACTGAATAGCATCTGGTTGGGAATTAGAGGAGATGTTCAGGGAAATATTGGACTTTTAAAGTAAAAGTGCAATTGTTTAAACTATCAAGAGGACATTTAACCTCTTGAATCTCACCAGCCTGCCATTGGCCCAGAAATTACAAACTTATGCCGTGCAACCAAACCCTCAAATGTTGTTACTGGAATAAATACACAGCTTCATAGGATATAGTAACAAAAGATTTTAACCAGAAAATGCATTTCTGTGTCATTGTGAAATTCAACGCGTTCATTTTGAGTCTTAGTTTATTGAAAAGCTTCAAAACACTTTTAAATAGACTGCATTAATAAAGCATCTTACACTACAAGCCACATTCACCCATTGACACTTTTTATTTTTAGACATACAGCACTATACATTTCAGAAACACAGATTCTACATTGGGGGGTGAATTTAGAGTAAAGCCAGGAATTGAACCTCTGACTTTCTGATTATTGGATGCCCGCTGAGCCACAGCTGCACAGCTGACTTTTGTCATGATGCTTATGCTGATTGGATAAAATGGATGAACTACATATCTTTTAAGAAAAAGAAATTAATTTGTTTTTGTTTTAGTATTTGGAAAAATCGGCTTTCCCTTTGTACTGTTCATCCCTCCAAAACCCCATCCCCATAGAGACTGTGTCTGCTCCTAGGGAAAAAAACAAAACAAAACAAAAAAACAAACAAACCAAAAACAAGCAAAAAAAAACATTTAAACATAAAAATTCACAAAGAAAGAACAATTTAATGTCCTCAATTGGACCAAAGAGTAAAACAGTTAAATGTGAGCTATTAAACATTAGGCCTCTGTCTTCTAAGTCCCTGTAAATGATTTAATAATTGATCAACATATTGATTTATTCTGCTTGAGAGTTAGTTTAAATGAATCAACACCCGCGAGTCATCAGAATCCATAAAGCATGGGCCAAGGAGGAGGAGTGGCAGCAATCTTTCACAATCAACCAAAGACCCAGACAGAGTTTTAATTCATTTGAAAGCCTGACTCTTAGCCTTGTACACCCTAATTGAAAAACTCAAAAACTAGTGTTATTTGTTGTTATCTATCGTCCACCTGGCCTTTGTTCAGACTTTTTATGTGATTTCTCAGACTTCTGTTTTTTTTCTTTATCCGATTTAGTGCTCAGTTCAGATAAAATAATTATTGTAGGTGATTTTAACATTCATGTAGATGCTAGAAACAAAAGCTTCAACACCGCGTTTAATTGACTACTAGACTCAACTGGCTTTTCTCAAAATGTAAATGAGCTGACCCATCATTTTAATCACACACTGGATCTTGTTCTGACATATGGCATAGAGACTGAACAGTTAACAGTATTTCCTGAAAACCTTCTTTTGTCTGATCATTTCTTAATAACATTTAAATTTACAATAATGGACTACACAGCACTGGGAAATAAATGTCATTACAGTAGATGTCTTTCTGAAAGTGCTGTAACTAAGTTTAAGGATGTAATTCCTCCACTGTTATCTTTTTCAATGCCATGTGCCAACACAATGCAGAGCAGCTACTTAAACTTTACTCCCACAGAGGTTGATCATTTTGTTAATATTCTTACATCCCCACTGCATACAATGCTAGATACTGTGGCTCCTCTGAAAAAGAAAGCTTCAAATCAGAGATGCCTGACTCCCTCTGCTCTCTTCTGTTGATGGCAGATGGCTGCCCCTCCCTGAGTCTGGTTCTGCCAGAGGTTTCTTCCTGTTAAAAGGGAGTTTTTCCTTCCCATTGTCGCCAAGTGCTTGCAATAGGGGGTCGTCTGATTGTTGGGGTTTTTTGTCTAACATTATAGGGTCTGTAGCCTACAATATAAAGTGTCTTGAGGTGACAGTTGTTGTGAACTGGAGCTATAAATAAAATTGAATTGAATTGATGAATATATTTCCCATATGAAACATACATATTTAGTCTATCCTGACCATGTAGCAATGCCCCTTTGTACCCAAAGTGATGCTCAAGGGAATTATGCAGACCCAAACCAAGCAGCACAGCATGGATTTCAGCAAGTAACAAAAGCAAAGATAAACAGGCTTGTAGTATCACACTACCTATATTTCCCTCTACAGTAGAAGCACTGTCAGCACAACATTTTTCCATGAAGTGCTCTGTAGGCTGTTTTTCATCTACTTTGCTATCAGCTTTGCGTCATTACTTACATAAGTTTAAAAAAAAAAAAAGATATTGTATATGTCATCCTTACACTACTAATGCCACCTAAAAACACTCTCCCCAACAACACAAACTGTCAGTCTCCTTCATTATGGAACAGTGTCACACCTGAGTGCACTTCATGAGTATCATGTTAAATTGTATCAGGTTTCAAGTTGCTAATGTTCAGCTGTTATAAATAAATGACAGCATAGAGAGTCCACTGAGTGGTAAATTAAATATATTAATTTGCCTTATTTATAGACCAGTCTTGCATTTTGCTGTAATATTTTTTATGTTGTTATTTTTTTATGTCTCGCCATGACCTAAAGGTACTTGACTGGGTCATTCTGTGCAAAAGAAAAGTGAAATGATGTATCAGACACCCCGCTTTTGTGTGGGCATGCTCAGAGCTTGATGAAGTAGGCCTGGTTCAACAAAGAAAGCTGATAATCACTGTTGTGACAGAATTATTGTCTTTGTTTTTGTAGTTCCACTGACTCCTCTTGTTTCTGTGTTTGTATTTTGGCAGGATGGCCAGAAGATATTAAGACAACTTTGAGTTTGGACACATTTATTTATTTTCCTCATTTTGATTGCTGATTTTGTGACTGTATTTCAAAATTTAAAAAATGCAAGTTAGTTAGACAATGGAAAAAAACAAATCTTAGCCCAAACCACCAGAAACAAAACAAAGATTTTGCAAAAGTATACAGTTGAAAATACTTTGAGCCACACAGTTGTCTGTTAGACTTGATTGCATTTTACTTCATTCTGGTCCTTTAAACCTCGATTGCTGTTCTTGCACAAATATGAGTAATGACAGTTTTGTTCCCATTGATGCTCAGAATGAGTTACACATAACATCCAGGAAGTTACAGCTTGTATGGCCAGCTCCTGTCCATTCTGGCTCACTGTGTAATATTTATTGCTGGGTTCAATTTCAAACCCAGCCACCAGCACACACGCAAGTGTGCATACACACACACACACACACACACACACACACACACACACACACGGACATAGACAGCTTCTTCCTCCTACAGCATAGCCAAGAAGACCTGGTCTATTTTTTTCAACACATGCACAGGGTTTGGTTATATACAGGTGGTTTCTCCATCCACAGTGAATGCTGACTAAGAGTGTCCATGCCCCTTTAGCTGAGGGGCTCTGGGGGCCCTTCCCCCCAAAGCATCCCTAAGAAGAACTCAGACAGTGGGGCTGGGGAAGCCATCTGCTGGGCCCCTCTGAAGGAGGATGCTAAAGCAGGCAGCATCTGCTACAGTAGTAAGTCTTACTGTGTCTAACAACCCAGACCACACTGATCACATTCTGGAGGTCAAAGTAGACCCAGCATCCTGCAGAATCCCCATCAGTGACAGACCCTGCACCTGAACCACGTCAGTACTCACAAGTGCCTCCTCACTATGAGTGCAGACCTCTGGAGACAGAGATTGGAGAGTTTTCAATCAGTTCTTCTGATGATTGCAATCACATCTCAGTATTCTCTGTATTTACAGCTCTGTGTTTATTCAATTAAGTTCAATTTTCAATTCAATTTTATTGATATTGCGCTAAATCACAACAACAGTCACTTCAAGGCACTTTATATTGTGGGGTAAAGACCCTACAATATTAGAGAGAAAACCCCAACAGTAGGACGACCCCTAAGCGATAGTCTTCGGGAGGCAGACATTTTTGAGATCAGACCTACTCCAATTAGAAAAAAATTACATGTTTGAAGTTTTATGATGACAGGATTTAGAATTTTGTGCTGCTAATCTGTATTTTTGCAGCTCATTGCCACTAGTGTTTCTGACATTAAACTTGGTCTAATCTATGTAGGTCATTATGGTTCATTTATTTGTGTACTGTGTAATACTACAGATACTTGTGCTTTTATGCTACTTCCTCCACTAGCAGGGGTTAAAGTGGGATTTGACAGGTGGACAAACCCTAAGATTGGGTGTAGGGTGTAGCGGTGGGAAAAGAATCACTTAATCACTTAACAAAATAAATCTAAATAATTTATATTGTGAGGTCCAGTAGACTTTTCTTTGTGTACAGGCTGTGATCTGCTGACTTGGCTGATTTCCAACACTTAGACAGCATAAAGATAGATTAAAGGTGTAATTCAGTGAGTAAATCTAATCAGCATCATCACCTTAAATATAAATTGATGTATGCTATCCTTGATGTAACCCAACATTGACTATAAACACCACAGTCTGCTCTACCAGTCCAACATAGTGCTTTACAGTACACTTCAAAAACCACAAAACTGCAAACAAACCAGTTTAGCCTGCACTAAACTGTACTAAACTGGCTTCTATTTTCATGCAATGTTTGAATAACACAAAATGATTATAATTCAACTTGTTTTTCATGATCTTTCACAATATGAAAAAACTTCAGCAGCACAACATGTATAGACTTAATATCTAATTAAAAATTCTAAAATGAATTAGGACATTCCAAGTAAGCTTTAAATTTCCAGTTTATCAAAGGCCACTTGCTGAGCAGTCCTTTACTTTAAAAATCTCTCATCTTCCTTTTTTGTCCTGCTTCTCAGAAGACACAAACAAAAGTAAACTATACATTTTGCACTTTATTTAAATCACAGTCCAAAGTAACAATGAATTGCTTGACCACTCCTCCCAACACTGTTTGCACATTATAACTCCAGTTCCCTGATACAGTTGAAATTATTGGTCCTGATCATATCTCAAACATTTTTTAAAAAGCAGTTTAAATATCTTTAAAGCAGCAGTCCAAAACAGTTTCACACTCTGGGTGACTTTGAACCTTGGTATTGTTATAGGTACCAGATGTGCTGTTAAATTTTCTATTTTTTCTTTCTTTTTTTTTCAGACAAGAGTCTAAATGGTAAATGGATTGGTACTTATATAACTCTTTTCTACTCTTACTGAGCACTCAAAACACTTTTACAATACAAGCCACATTCACCCATTCACACACACATTATTCATCATTATTCTATGCCTTAAATACTCTTAACGCACTCACAGTTTGAAGGAAGCATCGGAGGCAATTTGGGTTTCAATATCTTGCCCAAAGACACTTCAGCATGTGGACTGTAGGTGTCATGGATATGACCTTCCCAAACCACTAACCTTCCCATAAGTTGACAACCCACTCCACCCCTTGAGCCACAGCTGGAATCTAACACTTACTTTGGATGGGGCAAAAAACAAAAACATCTGATGTTGTAGTCAATAAAATTTTATTTATATAACACTAGTTCACCACAACATTCAACAATATTTGTCTCAGCGCATTGTAATGTAAGGTGAAGATGCTGTAATATTAGAGATAGGACCCAAGCAATCAGATGATCTTCTTTAAGCTGCACTTGGCAATATTGGGGAGGAAGACCTCCCTTTTAACAGGAAGAGGCCTCTGGCAGAACCAGGTTCAGCAAAGGAGGTCTACCCAGGGAAGTACTTGGTGAGTGTATACCTAAAATTCAGTATAGCCAGAATGATTAATAACACTATACTGTTGGTGTTCCAACACAAAGCTTTTACAGACAGCACTCTGTCCAAAACCAACTCAAAGCAGGATGAATGGTAGCGCTGTCTTTTCATTGTTCTTAAAGCACATAATTTGCACGAATCCAGCCCAACTAACTTTATCCTGTTTTGAAGAAATTAACTGAAGCTGGTCATGAATCCCGCTGGCAATTCTTACAGAACCAGACATATATTGCATATACTAATCAGGATATTAAATCATTATTTCCTCTGCTCTT
Source organism: Paratilapia polleni (assembly GCA_015106735.1). NCBI lineage: Eukaryota > Metazoa > Chordata > Actinopteri > Cichliformes > Cichlidae > Paratilapia > Paratilapia polleni. The sequence continues at coordinate 24,758 of VUQI01022218.1, forward strand.
CAGCAACCCAGTGAACCCACCAGAAGACATACCTTTTGTTGTCTGTCATTAGAGGTCCTGTACTGACCCCTGCTGGTGAGAGTCAAATAGAGCTTCAGCAAAGGAAGCAACTGCATATTGTAGCAGAAATAATCTCATACTGTCTATGGTCATGTTTATCCTAACCTATCATGTCTACTAAGTTTGGGCTCTCTGCTCTTGAGAGGACCTTTGAGTGCTAACCTTCAGCTGTCTTATTCTGACTGGCCGGAAGAGTGGGTTCAGCCTGGTGGAGTCTCTACTCCTGATTGGTTCATTCACATCGTCTTGTCAATAAAATATACAGGTTTGTAGTCCACTGTCAGCAGCACCACTTCTGTCCTCAAGTTCTTGACTTTGCACTGTTTGTTGTTACATAGTGTTAAGTATAATCCTTTTATTCCTCCAACCTTTTTTTAACCTCAAACTACACCTTTATTTTTTTCATTTGTCCAGAAACATACATTATCACAAAACATGTGCCCAATAAAACTATTGTTCATGGCTTGACCTTTTGTCTTTGTCCTTTTAGGAAGCAATGTCTCACAATGCCAGTGACTTGCATAAAATATAATTTTTTAACATGTTTTTAGCATGTTTAATTTGAATCAACTTTATTCAAAAACACATGCATGAGCATGTGACAAAATTTATTTGACTGTTTAACAACATACAATAGTTTGTTTTTATGAATATACTAAATGAATTTATATGGCACATTTTAACTCTGAATACTCAAAACACTTTTACATTACGAGTCACATTCACCCATTCACATATTCACACAGTCCTTTTGACCTGTGATGCACACTCTCAATCAGATGGATGCATCAGGGGCAATTTAGGCTTCAGAATCTTGTTCAAGGACACTTTGACATCCAGATCGGTGGAGCTGGGATTCAGACCACTGACCTTCTGATTGCTTCCACTCTACCACCCGAGCCACTGAAAAGTGTATTTTCTTATTTGCTCAGGCAACAACTTGTTTTGTACTCTTGGGATCTGAGGTTCATAATTATGATCACATCAAATGTTTGTATTTTACTATCTACTCAGAGGCGATAGACACAGTAGCAGTTTATGATCAGGCAGTTATGGCTAGTACTTCTGAGAGTGACAAAAAAAGAACTTAAAAACTGGCTGGGCTGCAGTCAGATGGTCCAAAATATTATCTTCTGAGACTGTACTCTAAAAAACGACCTCATAGGTCGTTTGTGCAAGCACCAATACCTACGTTTTAAAATTAAGTGACCTCTAGCAGTCATGCACAAAAGGGGGCGTGAATAACGTGTTCGGTTATCTCCGGGATAGTTCGAAGAAGGACGGAAATATGGATTTTCTCAGACCTCTGTTTTGGTAAGTCTGGGTCAAATGAAGTATGATTCTGTTTATTTTAGAAAACAAAGATCCCCGAATTAATTATTAACACTTTCTTTTTGGTTTATACCACTGGGTGTCCTGATAATTATCAGTGGATTACTTTGATATTGAAGAAAAAAACCTTCTGACTGTGTAAGTGTACTGAGACAGCAATGGTTGCGCAACAGAACTTGCCCGAGAACCCGACTACTTTTAAGATTTCTCCCTTATTAACGTAATGTAGTGATAGTTACCACTATGTCCAATGATACAGGAAACTGTATCATTGGACATAGGACAAACGGCACATTAACTTTAAAAAACAAAGGGGACTAGCTTTTTTTTTCTTACTATGCTGTGCTGACTTGCTTCTGTTATAAGTGTACCTGTATGTACATTGTGAATGTGACCTGTAGTATTGAATGCCACAGTTTGAAATAGTTTAAAGTCTATCATGTAGGCTGCTGGTGGTAGCAAACGTTATGATGAGTTAAGTCAAATATGCTTCAATCCAAAGGGACACTGAAAAATGCCACCTACACCCATACAGGCCTATTGTCTGCATTTTATATTTTCACTATAGCCTATAACTATATTTAATGGTTTTATAATTCTTTTACTGTGCAGGTCTTCTTCCAGCCACCTGATTACAATCTACAGAGTTGGTCTTCTTTAAAAGTGAACCCAAAGATCTTATAATAGTCACCTCTCTCTGTCCTATTCTTTTCTTTTCCTATCCTGTTCCTTTCCCAACTTTGATTTTCTGTTTATCCCAGTGTATTTCTATCACATCTTCCTCCACTTCGTTTCTCTCTCTCTCTCTCTTTCTGTGTGTGTGTGTGTGTGTGTGTGGGTGTGTGTATTATAATGGCAAGCCACACCCATACAAACATACTGGAAGCTGCTTGGGGACAGCTTTATTGAATGCACACAGGCTCCTGCATCTTGGGCTCATCAGCATCTTTGCAAAAGTGACACTGACACCGGACCCTTAACCAGTGACCACAGAGAAGGTTGGTTCCAATATTTTGGGATGAGTTCCTCTTGTTTTCAGTGCATTCTTGTATTCCAGTGGCTGCTGCTGCATAGTAGTAATTGTCAGTGAATTTGTCTTTTACAGATATATAGCCATAAGTAATGTTTCTTATGTGATATTTGATTGTAAGGTTCAGTGAATCTTTGCACATCCTTTTAAGTGATTTGCAGTTATGAAGTGGAGCAACTGTGTAAAGAGCAGCCATTCTCTTACCCATTTTGTACCCCTCATATGATGGCTGTGGCAGTGGATGGAAATCAAAAACATTATCGGTTCAACAAGTGTGGGAGGCAGAACTTAATGTGTTTAATTACCTTATTCATCTTTCCTTAGGAGCAAGATCTCAAATACAAAGTAAATTTGTTTGTTTTTGTTTGTCTGAGACCATCACCGAGTTCATCATAACCCAGCCATGTCAGCTTTAGATTTCATGTGCTGATTCAGGTGCTTTACATTCAGTCTGTTTTTAGGTCAAGTGGAGAGGTGGGAACCAGATTGGAGCAGCTTCAGTTTAACTGAATTCATTTCCAAATCAGGTTAGTGGACTGTTTACTGTGATACTGAGTTTGTAATTGTTAAATCAAGTTATGTAAATGTGTAATTTTCACATGTTCAGACCTGTGAGAATCTGGAAAAGGTGAGGGAGAGTCGTAAAGTCCTTTAGTCAGAGCTGTAACTTGATGACACACAGACACACCAGTGGGTTTGTTACATTCAGGGCTGGGCTTAGAATGGACGCACATTTTGTGTCCATAAAGTTTGTGTTTAATCTGCTTACCTAAACACATCATTAACAGTATCCATTTGTTTTTTAAAGGATCCAGAGGTCAGGGCTCCCTGCTGGATTTCCAGACCAAGATAGATCACTGTGTGTCAAGCAGCAAGCCCAGTGCCTTCACAAGAAAACAGGTACATTTGTGTGTTGGTGGTATGCATATTTTTCTTAAAACACCAGCAAACAGCAGAAGACATCTTGGTGATGAATTACAGAGGCAGAAACAAAATTTTCTTCTTTGCTAAATGAATATGATGCCATGGTAGAAGCAGCAGACAGAGTTGGGCCAGTGGACGTCTGCAGTGATGTTTGTTTTCCTGTGGCAGTTGCCCTTTGATGGTATGCTTTGTATTAGTTTTGTTTTAATTAAGTGTGCTATCAGTGAAGATTATTTAATAGCAAGTAAAAGTGTCTTGTGTTCTTTTAATTTAAGGCACACTTGGCATTCTGTCCAATAAGAAGAAGGTGATAGCTGTGAGAAGGCTCGAGGAAGAGGACGTGATATTCCTGAAAGAGATGAGGCAATACTGGAAGTCTGTCAGGCAAAGAGAGATGAGTTTGCAGAATGCCACTGTGGAGGAAGGTAGGAACAGAAGAGAGGTTGGTTTGA
>VUQI01022220.1:0-16063 GCA_015106735.1 Paratilapia polleni
AAGACGCATCCAGGACACTGATCACCTCCTTAAAGTCTGTGGTGCTGCTGGGTTTAATCAAAGTGAAATCACTGTACTCTGACATTGGAGACATACAGGACCTGAAGGACTGACTCTGAGACAACATGTCTCCTCCCAGGACCTCCACGTACTTTATAGGTCCATCAGTGTTGAGCTGAATCTGCAGGTTTCTGTTGGGGTTCTTGTAATCATCAGAGTCGGTCCGTCTCATGCAGCAAGTACCGCTGCTTCTGCTGTTCCTGATGCATTTGGCCGCTAAGATGAGAAAAGTCACCAGAGACAGCACGGACACCGAGGCCAGAGAGAGAATCAGATAAAGGGTGATTCTCCCAGTTTTCTTGCTGGGCTCGGCCGCTTTATGTCGGAGGTCTAAGATGGGTTCATGGAGACCGTCCTCCAGAAGGATGGACACCGTGACTGTGGACGACTGTATCGGTTCTCCGTCGTCCTTGATCTCTATAAGCAGCCTCTGAGAGGAGTCGTCCTGCTCGGACACAGCGCGTTTAGTCCTCACCTCCCCTGTGTACAGATTGACAGTGAACAGAGAGGCGTCTGTGGCCTCCGCCAGTCTGTAGGAGATCCAGGCGTTATGGCCCGAGTCAGCGTCCACCGCCGTCACCTTGGTAACCAGGTGACCCGCTTTAGCGGAGCGGGGCATCCTCTGATGAGAGAGGGAGCCCAGGGCAGCGGAGGAGGGGTAAATAACAGCGGGGGCATTGTCGTTCTGGTCCAGGATAAAAACATGGACAGTGACGTTGCTGCTGAGAGACGGAGAGCCCTGATCCTTTGCCTGAACCTGAATCTGAAACACCTTCAGTTTCTCATAGTCAAACGAGTGCATGCTGTAGATGCTGCCGTTATCTGAGTTAATGTAAACATAAGATGAGACAGAAACGTCCTGCACTTTAGAGTCCAGAATAGAGTAAGAGATCTTTGCGTTTTCACCCGCATCAGGATCAGTTGCTGATACTGAGCACAAAATTTTCCCAGGAGGATTGTTTTCTTTTACATAAACGAGATAAGAGGGCTGGGAGAAAACTGGTGGGTTGTCATTTACATCTGACAATTCAACAAATATAATTTTTTCACTTGTTAATGTGGGTTTTCCTAAGTCAGAAGCACTTATTTTCACTTTATATTGGGCGTTTTTTTCACGGTCAAGTGGCCCATTTGTCTGCAATGAATAATGGTTAGAAACCGAAGGGTTTAATTTAAAGGGGGATTTTGGGGATATGCTCAACATAACTTTGCCATTGTCGCCAGAATCTGGGTCTTTTGCGCTTATTAACGCAATAACTGTCCCGACTGCAGAGTCTTCTGGAACAGGTGTTGATAGTGATGTAACAATTATTTCAGGAGCATTGTCGTTAATATCAATAATTTTAATTTCGACGCCACAGTGCCCATCCATCTGAGGATTTCCTTTGTCTTTTGCAGTAATATCAAATCTATGTAAATAGTTTGTTTCATGGTCTAAAATTCCTTTTACAACAATAGCTCCAGAGGAAGGTTCAATGGCAAATAACGATAGAATCAGATCCGTGGTTTGCTCTGCAAAAAAATATTCAATTTCCCCATTTAGTCCTTCGTCTGCATCTGTAGCCTTAACATGCAGTATTTCAGTTCCGGGTGTTGCCTTTTCACTGACATTGGCCTCATACACCTGTCTTTCAAATTGAGGCGCATTATCGTTATTGTCAAGTATTATAACTGTAATTTCAGATGTCCCTGAGCGCACCGGATCTCCACCGTCTACAGCGGTGAGGATAAGGTTATGTATAGGCAGCTTTTCTCGGTCAAGAGGTTTTTCAAGGACCAGTTCAGGGATTCTCCTTCCGTCCTTGTGATTTTTGACAGTCAGTTTGAAATTGTCATTTTTGCTTAGCATATAAGAACGTACAGAATTAACGCCGACATCAGGATCCTGTGCACTTTCTAAAGGAAATCGCGCACCTGGATTTACCAGCTCTGCAATGTTCACCACTTTTTCTTTAGTGAAAAAACTAGGAGCATTATCATTGGTGTCCTGTATTTCAATTTCGACTCTATGCAGCTGTAGGGGGTTATCTATAACTAGTTCCAAAGGCAATAAACATGACGGTCTTTGCCCACACATGTCCTCCCTATCTATCCTATTAGTCACCACCAGTTCTCCCTTCCCCAAGTCCACACTAAAATACTGCTTACCAGCTTCCGAAGTGATACGCAATTTACGCCGATTCAGTTCCGACACAACCAAACCCAAATCTTTGGCTATATTTCCTACCACAGAGCCCCGTTTCAGTTCCTCTGGGATGCTGTAGCGAGTCTGTCCGTCTATTGTAGTCCACAAAAGGAAGAAATGATGCCACCATAAAAACACCTGCCATGTCGGTAATCTGTTCCACATTATTCCACGTTCAGTATATCCCATATCTTTTCACTCCAATCCCAACTTTTCAACCGATTAAGTATGGAAGGTTTATAATCCAATGTAGATGCGTCCTCAAATATAACAGTGAAAATCATGCTTTGTGTCTGCATATGCATCCCTCCCCCTCCAGTGCAGAACATTGTAACGGTTAAGAGGGTGATGCTACTCGGTGAGACGGAGTAGATCTCTTTGTACAGCTCTGGATTTCATTGGTGGAAACAGTATATCTTTTTCCACCAATCACGGCATCACTGAACATCTCCAAAGCAGTGACGCAAAAGCAACAGCCACAGAAAAACTATCCAAGATACCATTATTAAATGTCCTATCATATATCATTAGTTACTACACACGAAAGCGTCTATCCATCATCTGCAACAGCTTTTAAAATGCCTTTTTGTAGACTATATATATATATATAAATCTTAAGACTGTATAATACAATAATTATTAATAATAGCTGTAGATAACAGATGACTAAGTACAGTGTCTTCTAAGCTACTCAGTGAATGATCACTGCAAGATTACTTATATAATGATTTGCATTAATTCATATATCCTCCCGCATGTATATAATGATTTGTGTTAATCATCTTGCCTGTATGTACCTGCCTGCATGCACATGCCTTTGTGGCAGACAAGGCTCTTCGTTGCCTTCCTGTGGCCAGAGGAAGCCAGTGCAGCCTACAGAGTATTACTCTCACGCCTCAGAGAAATAATTCTGACGGCAGCCAACGTAAAATACCCGTATGGAGGTCTGTAGAGCAAATGAAAGGGGAGGGGGAGTGCTGATGGCGTAGGAAGTCTGTTTCTCTCTAGCTCTCTATACACACATACACAGCCCTCTCCTCTCCCTCTCACAAACACTGATAGACAGCGAGCACTGTGTGCACTCATTTCGCTGACATATTAAGCATATTTTACGACAGATCACTTCATGCTACACTTATGTGCTTCATAGATAATTTTATTATAAAACCCACGCAAAATAATTATGCACTATTAATTTACTGAGAACAGACATTAAGCGCATAAATAATAAATATAACCATAAATATTAAATATTGTTCAAAGCGCCTATATTACTTTACAGTAATGGTATGTCAATCCATTTAAAACACCTACAAAATGATATGAAAAGAAATAATAATAATAATGATAATAATAATAATCTACTATTTGGAATAGTCATATTCTTTAAAAAGAGGTGGGCGACAGAGGGAGATGTGGAGAGTCAGTGTGAAAGACAAGGGAGAGGGAGGGGGAGAGCAGTGGAGCTACTTTCAGCACCACCAGTGTGGACAGCGCCACACAGGCGGCCAACTGCTGCTGCTGCATGCTGCTGAAGAGGCAGCCAGCCTAATAGGCTCTCACTGAAGACAGCCTGGAAAATAAAACCTCAGTCTTCTCGCTATTTTTTATTATTTTTTTTTTTTTTACAACAGTACACAACAATAAACACTAGTAGACTGTACCAGAAGCATAACTCCTTATGTTTTACAGCTGTAAACACACACATGTAGATAATGGTTGATACAAAAGTAAAATAATAAGCTCAAGAATGTATGATTAGACATTTATTTATAACATCTGGGCACATATAGTATTAAATGCTACCCTAATATTATGGTTTCTAGTCATGGGGGAAATGTAAAGCTCAGAGATGTTTGATAACTGCATAATTCTGAAGCCAGTGCTTGTTCAGTAAAAGCTAAATTATTTTGGTTGGTATTTTGCTGCCAGTAAAATAAAGTTATTTCCAAGGCTTACATCTGTAAGTATCAAGAAATACATCCAAAGCGGAATTCTGATTTACACAACTGGAAGCACAGACATATTTCATTCACTCTTAAAAAATAATTTTAATCCCTGTATTTCATGTGTTCATGGTCAGGTGTGGAACTACTGTACACAGTGCAGATCTAATGCTGATCAGTTTCTATAACACACACAGGATGGGAAGCAAGGTACTCCCCTGTATGGTCACCACATAAAATATGGAAATATACAAACATCATCCCACATCTTCATATAGTCATTGTTTGATATATAAATTATTATAGAGTTAATGGATAGTTTTAGTTAGCACTGAACTGACAATGAAAGACTAGGGAAAGAGGATTACACATAGGCTTTAATACAAGGTAAAACAAGACACTACCAACAGTTTCTGCTAGTCATACAGTATGCATAAGTTGGTTAAATTGTGCTGCGTAGTGTTGACCTACATTATGGAAAAAGCTTATATGTATATATATATATATATTTATATATTTGTACCAACAGTCCTGCAATAAGGCCAACCTCCATGAAGGTTATAATGTTCAGGTATTATTGAAAGTGGTGACAAATCATGGTAAGGGTACTATGAATTTATACATAAGATTATGCATGAAAATGTTCCAACCATTTTTCACAAAATCTCATGAACTACTATGAATGTGCATAAATTAACTAAACCTTAATGTAAGGAAAAAGAGAAAAAAAAAGATTTTAATCAACATGATTCAAGAGTTATTCATCAGGCTCATGTCCTCTTTACAGTCAAGTCTGCAGTCCATGGGATGGGCAAAAAAAGTGGAGCAGTAATAGCAGTTAGTATTTGCTATTATAATATAACTAAGCATAACTTTTTCATGCCATCAGACAAAGTGGTGTTTTATTTGTAGCATCAGAGCTATCATAGTTATGCATTTTCTAATTAGTTTTCTTTTTTATTATTATTATTTTAAGTTTTAGTTTTGAATTGAATTTAGTTTAAGTTAGTTTCCAAAGTTGCTCCTTTCAGTTTGCATTTTACTGGTAGATAATGTTCAGTTTCAGTTCAGTTTTCAGTAGCTTCAGTCTTAATTGTAGTGTTTTGAAATATTATAATATAGAGAGTATTTAACAGAGATTTAAGCTGTTCAGAACAGGTGTTATAAGAAAAAAACAACATTTGCGAAGGCAGTTGACTCATAGTCATGTAGACATCCCAAGTCTAAAAAAACCCCACATGCATCAAAGCCTCATCAGGGTGGTTGTGATTACAAATTTCAACCAAAAGACAAAAACTAGACAAAAAGACAAAAACTAAAGACATCTCTTCAGTATTTTTTAGTTTTGTGAGTCGACAGTATTGTTTCAATTAGTTTTAATTTTATTTCCTAAGAGTAGTTTTTATTTTTATTTCCTAACTAACACATTTTCTTCACACATAGTTTTAGTTTTTTATATACCATTCATTAGCCTCCTTGGTATTTTCATTTTCAACAAGTAATTTCAGATGTACAGATATCTTTATGTTATTAAAAAGTAAAGTTCACCAAAAGTAAAAAATATATTTCTGTGCATTCTTCAAAGGCATTTCTCTTTGTTGATTATGTGTTTGCCAAAACAGTATACTGTATGTTTTTATGCATCTTGCAGAAATTCTTATTTAGTATTGCCAACACATTCCATTAATGCCTAATATATTCAAGTTGGTGATAGCATTGATCGCTTGTTATTTATCAGTCTTAAAACAAGACCAGGTCTGAAGTTATGCTTAGTTAATCATGATTACAATAACTGGACTCTATATGAATACACAAATGTAGTTTTTTTTGTCCATCCCATGAACTGCAGACCTGACTATGAAGAAGACTTGAACATGATTAATAATCACAAATCACGACTGAAATCCTTTACATGTTGCATTGTTCTGGGATTAAGGCATGCATGAGAATACTATTAATTAATGATTCAGATAGTTTATGAGATCTTACATGAACTGATTAATGCTTTTTAATGCACGTAAATACCATTACTGTAAACTGTCACCTTGAATTAATTTTACACAGGTGTTGAGTCAACTTAATGGTCCTTTTGGAGGCTACAGTTTGTGATGCTGTGACATGTTTCTGTTACTTTGGACCACCCATTTATATCAGTGAAGGCAGACTTCATAAAAGCCATACCTATCTGTGTAATACAACATAAACAACAGACACCTCATGAAATAATAACATCCAGTACATCCAGTACTTTATTGGTCTTTATTTGAATATCCCCTGACTAAGTGTGAGTTATGTTCTTGTAATAGAATACTGAAAGTAGGCTTATGATGTCTTCTTAATATGCTAACATTATCTAACATTGTTGGTATTTTTCTCTCCTGTCACTTGTGCTGTACTTCATCAATCTACTGTATTGCCATATCTTATTTAATCAATACTTTATTTATATAATGGTTGATGGTCCAGAGCCTCAATCCAGGGACTAAAGTCCAAGATACTGGACAGTATAATACCTGCAACTTCATTTTGGCATGAGTTACTCTAACAGCTGGTCTTCCCTGCTAATACTTTCCTTAAACCAAATGAGCTTGTTAGCAGGGAGAGCTGTCCAACTCACACAAATATCCTGTTTACATGTAAAGTACTCTGGCACCCTTTAAAACAGGGAATCTATAATGGAGCTGACTGTTCACTAATCTACAGAATAAATCTCAATTTACCGTGTTATGAAGAGCGTAATTTGGTGCTTCACCCCAGTCAACAATCAAATCATGTTTTATGCATTAAGCCACTCACACTGTCACGTGTGATCAACAAAAGCCACATCCATGGATGCCTGATTGAAACAGTCATCAGTGTAAATGTTCTGTGAGGTATGTAAACAGATGTGTTGCTTGTGAAAAATCTGATTAGCTGCTTCACTCAGTGCCATTGTGTGGTGTTTGGACACTGTAGCAAAACAAGTCATTGCTCCATTTTGTGTTTGAATCTGTTTTTTTTGTTGTTTTTTTTTAATGTAATCAAGAATATGAGGTGCATTTGTGAGTGCATCAGTACTCTGTCAGGCTTGTATTATCAGAAAAATTTGTACTGCTTTAAGTGTTTGATGGCAATACTGCACAATAAAAATAAAAACTATTTCTTACCTTATTTGGTGAGTCAGGATTTAACAGGATTGAGGAAGGAAACAGGAACCATGCAGAGCAACAAGGGGGGACACATGAAAGAGAAAAACAAGAGAGAAAGGATGACAGTTAGACTTGTGTCCATATACAGAGTCTGGCTGTGGAAAGTACAGTAACCAGCATACTTACCATCACAACAAACAGTGATAATTTTGTGCCGTGAGTATGTAATTTCTATCAAATACGGTTACAGTTATGTGTAGTGAATAAGAGTGTGCAACTTCTGTTTATTTAGACAGGCATTAAATTGCTGTGTGTGCACATAAACTATTATATTTCTAAAATGGTGGGGAAAAACGTCACATGTATCTATGCTAGCCATGGACCAGAGAGATAATGATAAGATTAAATGTTCACCAGAATGTACAGTAACAAAAATAAAAAGACAGAAATAAGCAAATAAATGCAAAGCATCATATTAGTTTTCACTGTATCATCTTAAAAAACTATAAAGATAAGAGCATATTTTCAAAAAGTATTGAACATTAAGGAGCCTATAACCGTAAATGATAAAAGACTGGAACAAATTATGTGTCAATCCAGGGTACAGAGTCTGAGGTATGAAATAATAATAAGATCCAATGTGTGTATGAGAGAGAAAGAGAGAGGATGGAAATTTATAGATACAAACTTAAAAATAATGTTTTTCTTTAACAAAAATAAAAAATTAAATAGATGATATTGTTGTAATAAAAATAGGAAATAACTCTACCTCAGTTAAATATATAATGACAATACGCAGTCATTGTTACAGGCAGCTTTACCAAAAATATCAATTTTCAACATATACATTTCACTAAGCAGTTTATGTTTTCTTACACAATCAGCTACTTCTTTAAACAGAAGCACAGGCATGTTTTGATACTATACACCCATTTTAGCCTAAAGCAGAACACCAATGTGATCATTACTGAGGGGTAATAGGTCAAAGGGAACAAATGACACCAGCAGTGTATAAATAACAACCAAAATACTGCACTGCTGCACACACTGCCACTACCCTCATGACAACAGCAGGGGGCCTCAAGGCGATGCCCAGACAGATCCATGCCATATTAATGAGGTTCTTTGCATTGTGGCCCCATGTTTGTCAAAGCTGACATGTGTGATGAGTGTCTTTAGTGTGAGAGCTTTAAGCTTCTAAGACAAAGCAAAGCATCAACTGCTTTTCATTAGAGTAATATTACGAAACTGTACATAATATAACCTCATCCTTCAGGCGCATAAACACGTTTTAAACACAAGATCAGTGCTGCTCACACAAAACAGGCCAGCCAGGACAAAAAGACTCGACAAAAAGATACCAAAATGCTGTTCTATTTATAAACACACACACATGCAAATTTAAATAGAAATAGGTCATTCTCAGCTGAATTACACACATCATAGACAACAGTTTGCCAAAACAGGGGGATGAGAAATCACACAGGGCAGTACAGATTAGAACAGCTATCACAAACAGCCATGACAGCCCTCACCCCCTCCCCTTTCTCCATCATCAGCCACCCCAGGTCTGAGGATACTGCACCTATTTGCCCAAAACAGGGGTGTTTCCTTTCCTCCTACTGTCAACAAACCCAAAGAGCTAACAAGTACCAGAGGCTGCATCTGCTGCTGAACCCCTGTGGCATCATAAAAATGGTACAGTCCTGCCAGTGAGTCAGCTTGTTGCTATGGTAACACATCCCACCTCCTTTGCTTGCATCCCACCCTGCTTCCTGCAAGCTGGCAGGGATGGCAAGAAAGGAGATAGAAAAACAACATGGAGGATGAAGACGGCAACAGAGGACATGAGAAATGATGCTCTCCCACACACATGCACATGTACACTGATAAAATGGTCAAATAAAGCATGCATTTATAGACTGCTGGGTGCAAAAGGAATCTCTTGGGAAATGGCAGAAAAGTGGGACAAAAGAGATGTTTCCTCTTGTCACAAACATGGCAGCCAACACAGAGATGAAATGACACCAAATGGCTTGTGATTTCTTTTTATAGACAGGACAAAATGTCCTACATTGAGCAATCTTTCTCTCCCTTTCTCTCTGTGTCTTTTTTTCCCCCCTCTGCAGCAGAGTGGTGCAGCTGGAGAGGGGGAGGGGAAGGATGCAGAAAATCAGATCAGGAGGAAAAGGAAAGAGTGCTAGAGACAGAATAACTGATGAACAGTAGCCATCCAGTTTCAGCTACAATTGTACACCATTTTAACTATACTTACTAAGTAAATTTGAGTGATCAAAAGAAATATATATGTAATTTCTCAGGTTGGATGCCATAATACTTGCTTTTTAAAGGATTTTCTGTAATTTCTTAGCCATATACTGCACAGTTTAAAGGTTCATACTTCTACAAAGCAACAAATCAGCTCTCCCAGAGGGACAGAACACACCAGGTAGTGAGAGTATTGTTTACTGGAGATATGTACATGTTTTTTTTTCCTCTGTTAATATCATGCTTAGTATATTAAACTGTTTATCCGTCCAAAGGGAATTATGTCACACTTAAAAGTCCCCAGTACCTCATATATCTGGCATATATTGTAAATGAAAATATAGTGAGTGAATTAAATATATACATCCTCACCATCAAACATAGCACACAATGTGTTGATAACCCCCACAGGTATAAACATGGGCATACAGCTGTTCACCAGACAGCTTGGCAAGGAAGCCAGGACACTTGGAAGCAACTTAGACCTGTGGGAACCAGGAGCTTCTGCATGTGATTAAAGTTTTATGGCCAGTAACAAGTTTGTCAAAGTAATGACTGGGGGTTTGTGTAGGTTTTAAAATGACTGATGACAGCTTCAAGGTAGGGTTCTTAAAAAAAAAAAGAAAGATAAAAGAACATACTGATCCAGTACGGGTTATGAAACAAGTTGAATGATTTAAGTGGTTGCAAAGACATTTCTTTGAGCTTTGACCCCTAAGTAGACAATGTGGTCAAAAGAATTTATCGTAGTCCATAAAAAATATAAACCGGAAAGGCATAATGATGTAAACACAGTTGAAAACAGGTAAAGCAGACACAGATGTAGGGAAATAATAATGACAGACTGCTCCCAGCAGGTATGTGAGTTAACACAATTAACTGAGGGTTCTTAAAGCTTTTGAACTTGCATTTTCACATGTACACCCCCTGACCATAATATAGGCTTTCCTGTTAAAAACAAAACAAAACACAACAGCCATGCACCACCCACAGACACCAGACAATACAGATCCATTGCTTTCATCTGGAACATGACAAAACGGAGCAAACACAACTGCTATCCTTAACCATACCATGTCAATATTAAGTCACCATTCATGCATTAACCTAATATTTAAATGCCCCACATCAAGAGAAGTTTAATTTTCACCAAATGTGGAAAAAAGGGAAATTTCTTATTTTTCTCACCACAGGCATCACAATAATGACTGGGTTATTTGTGCCAAGCTGATCTTTGAAACACAGCACAGGACTTTCATATTCAGTGCGCACACACACACACACACACACACACACACACACACACACACACACACACACACACACACAAAGCAAATAACCTCACAGATAGAGGGTCATGCGGGAAGAAGCAAATCTAGTCTGTTACTGTGTAACTCTTACTGGCAGTTTATAAGATGCTAAATAAAATAATTACAGATTAAGTGAACTGATAGATTTCAATATAATCTAGGTCAGTTGTCCTGTGTAATTGCATTTGCTGTTCAAATACATTCAGCCTCTTTCCTGATCACTGACATCCCCATGTCATTTGTTATATAACTTCTTTACCTCTGGCTATATGGTTTTGCTTGTTTTCTATTTCTTTATTTTCTATCAAGACATATTTCAGTCTGTCTGTGTCCTTCACAGCGCAGTCAGTAAATGTAGCTCAACATCATTGTTTCACACTTTCCTATTTTCACCTTATTACAGCAGACAAAGAGGGCTGCAGACCAAAATGGCTGCTGTGGTTCACTAACACAAATGCTGCACACAGGATGGTGAGACTGTGCTGGTTACCACGTGCTTCTTCCCTTCCCCCGCTGCCTCTTTCTTCTTCTCCATCACAGTTTTTCTCCCTCGTTCTCAACCTCCCTAGAATAAATAGTGACTGTTCCCTCTTCCCCTATAGTACATTTTAAACCATTAATCAAAAACATTATATCATTCCTTAGTGATTTGAATGAACTCATTTCGTTATATTCAAGAGGAATTCCATCCTCACTCCTTTTCTGTGTATGTGCAGCCCAATACCCATGGCTGCAAAGTGTTATGAAGGGAACTAGGTCACTGAAAAGTAGTCCACTGCGTGGTTGTGTGTTCCTCTGTGAGAGCAATCTGCAACAAAGCTTTAGCAGGGATGAGCCCTGAATTATTTTTCTTTCATTATGGCTTTTTTCTCAAAACACTGAGGGCCATCACAAGACTTTCTGTACTAGGCATACATTACATTATACTTCAATTTTTCAAAACAGAATGGGGTCTCAAGATGGAAAGTACAGTCATTTGCTTCATCTGCATGTAACATCAGGTTTCACTGCAAGATGAGGCATACAACTGCCCTTGTATGTGACAAATTATTCAAATAATTAATGTGATGAGGAAACAGTAGGAATGAGGTGAAAATGCTAATTCAGTAAGACGAGTATAGTGTCATAAAGCAAAGACAAAAGATATGTGACACAGTTAAAACCCAACACGGGTAAATACAGGTACAGCCTTCATAATGAGTATGATTCAGCAACAGTATCAGAGGGTGTGCAGTAAGTACATGGAATATTATGGATGCATTTTCAAGACAACTGAAAAGTATCTGTTTGGCCTTTAGAGTGTAAGGGTGAAGAAAGTGCATGTCAAAAAGTCCACTGTTGATGCTTGTCTAAATAGTAAGGTGTGGTGGGATCAATACACTAATGTGTTCAGTATAGTTTTAAATGCACATTTTATAAACCATCTTACTAGGTGGCACAATGTTTAGTTTTTATATCCCCAAATAACTGTCTATAGCCATATGGCACGGAAAGGACTGAGACAGACCTTTTGATATAAGAACGGTATCAGAACTATCCAAACTAGTCATTATTTGGATAGTTTGGATAGTTCTGATACTGTTCTTATATCAAAAGGTCTACTCCAGGAAGTGGTGATCTCACCTCTGTGGGTATATTCTCTGACTCTGTTTTATGCCTTGGCACTGTCCTAGAAGAACTGTGGTCAATACTCAGAGTGCTTTGACTGAAGGGTCGGGAGGTCTTCATATCACTCATCCGAGAGTCAGTAGTACCGTACACCTCATAACTGAAACCCTGCTTCAGCGTACCGGTGCCTCCTACGTCTGCATAAAGGGGCGGGTAATATGGAATAACAGGAAGATTCCCGCTGGATTTGTAAAACAACCGCTCGCGTCTCCACCTGTAGATTTTCACTGATATAATAACCACTAAACAGGTGATGAAGAGGAAGGAAACTACAGCCAGAGCCAAGACTAAGTAAAAAGTCAGGTTGTCATTGTACTCCTTGTCGTGTGTAAAGTCAGTGAACTCCGACAGCACTTCAGGGAAGCTGTCGCCACCGCCACGTTAACAATGACTGTAGCTGAACGAGAGGGCTGCCCGTTGTCCTCCACTATAACAGTCAGTCTTTGTTTCACAGCATCTTTATCAGTGACTTGGCGGATAGTTCTTATTTCTCCATTCTGTAAGCCCACTTCAAACAGCGCCCTGTCTGTGGCTTTCTGCAGTTTATAGGAGAGCCAGGCATTCTGTCCAGAGTCCACATCAACAGCCACCACTTTAGTCACCAGATAGCCCACATCTGCTGAACGAGGCACCATTTCAGCTACCAGAGAGCCACCAGTCTGGACCGGGTACAGAACCTGAGGGGGGTTATCGTTCTGGTCTTGAATAATTATTTTTACAGTCACATTGCTGCTAAGTGGAGGAGAGCCTCCATCCTGCGCTTTGACTACAAACTGAAGCTCTTTAATTTGTTCATAGTCAAATGAGCGAACTGCGTGAATAGCTCCAGTTTCGGCGTTTATGGAGACGTAAGAAGAGGTTGGACTGCCACTGATCTGTGTTTCTTCGAGAAAATATGAAATTCTAGCGTTTTGATTCCAGTCATTGTCTCCTGCGTTGACGGAAAATATGGACATTCCAGGAGAATTGTTTTCTGTCAGGTAAGCAAGGTAGCTTTTTTTGTTAAACAATGGGGCATTGTCATTTACATCAGAGATTCTCAGTCGTAAAACCGTTGTGCTCGACAAGGATGGCGTTCCTGAATCTGTGGCCCTTACAGTTATGTTAAACTCAGGTGCAAGTTCCCTGTCAAAAGCTGAGTCTGTTATTAATGCATAGTAATTTGTTAATGTGGATTTTACTTTAAATGGTAGGGCACTGTCTGTTGTGCAAGTAATTTGGCCATTTTGTTCTGAGTCTGCATCAATCACATTAATTATTGCCACGGTGGTGCCAGAGGCAGAATCCTCCGGCACAGGGCTGGAGAATGACATCACATTTATAACAGGTGCGTTATCGTTGACGTCTATAATCTCAATTAGAATCTTGCTTGAATCTGTAAGACCTCCTTGGTCCATAGCTTCAATCATAATTTCATGTTTCTTATCTTTTTCATAATCCACTTGCCCTACAAGTGTTATAGTTCCCGTAGCTTCATCTAAATGAAATATGTCAGCCAGCTGCTCTTTCATGTTTGAAAATCTATAAGTAACAAGGCCGTTTGATCCGATGTCTGCATCACTTGCATTCACTGTTGTGATGTAGGTACCTCTTGACGAATTTTCCAATACAACAGTCCTGTAGAGAGACTGGTTAAATACTGGAGGATTATCATTAGCGTCGAGCACTGTAATATCTATATTTACTGTACCAGATCTATGCGGAGTTCCACCATCAATAGCGATGAGCTTCAGTGATATTTTTGGCTCACTTTCTCTATCTAACGGTTTTTGTAAGATCATCTCGGCATATTTTCGTCCATCTGGACTTGAGTGTTGCTTCACACCAAATATGTCATCTGGATTTAATATATATTTCTGTAGACCATTACTGCCCACATCTGCATCTTCGGCGCTTGCTAATAGAAATCGTGACCCTAGTGCGACAGACTCGCTAATTTCAAATTTCATTTCCTCCTTTCTAAATGTCGGAGAGTTGTCATTTATGTCGGTTATTTCCACAGTTATTCGGTGCAGCTCCATAGGATTTTCTAAAATCACTTCAAAGCTGAAGCTACACGGTGTTACGTCTCCACAAAGCTCTTCTCGGTCTATCCTCTCGTTCACGACTAAAATGCCTTTGTCTGTTTTCAGCTCGGTGTACTGGATGCTTTGTCTGGTCACAATACGGGCACGGCCAGAACGGAGCCTTTGCACATCCAAACCAAGATCTTGAGCTACATTTCCTATAAGTGAGCCCTTTTTCAGCTCCTCTGGAATTGTATACCTGATTTGGCAAAAGACGATGTGACTGAGACACTCCAGGAAGAGCAGAAAGGACCATACTGACCTGCAATACAAACGCCATTTTACACACGACTGGGGCGTCTTTTCAAGCGCCATTGCACAAAAACAAAGATTACACAAATCCTGTTGTAAACAATCCACAAAGAACAAAGGCCGTTATATCCAGTATCCTTTGGTTTTGAAGTCCTTTTTCTAAATGGATCTGTGACCGCAGTTCTGCATGCGAAGCCCACCGTTTATTTTCGTTCCTGTCTAAACTGAAAAAGAAGGCTCTGCCTCCACATAATCAACACTGAATACTTGTTTCGCTGACCAACAGCGTCCCTTACTGTCCAAATGCACGAATATCATGAACACAAAGAAAAAAAAATTATCTTTCAAAGCACTTTGTGTATTACGTTTTAATCGATGATCACACATCTATATTTCAACTACAATGGAAAAGGTGACAAAGTCTTAAATGCAGAAATACCTGCGAAACAGTTGTATTCAAGGATGACACTAAATACTCACACTAATACACAGCAAGAGCTTTCCGCTCCACTGTTCACAGAGAATTAAACAGCAGTTTAAATGGGAGAATGAACTTTCAACCAGTGGAGCTGTCCATGAGTTACAGTTCTGAAAACGCATCATGGGTTGACAGTAAAATGTGAGCGACAAAATGCGCCATATAGTAAACCTCTGAAAAAGAACAGCTATAGGCTTAAAATTAATTATGTAAAAGGCCTCACCTCTAGAGGAGAGTCTTGTTCGTCCAGGATGCTCTTTTCACTCTGCATCCGCTGCATTGTCGCTGTAGAACTGGGGTCCATTATCAACACGTTCTGACTACCAGCTCTGCCGAACTTACAGTCACTCTTTCTGGAGTCAGTCGTCCTGCACACCTCGTAATTGTACACATGTGGCAGAGTCCCTGTCCCCAAAGTGTCTGAGTAACGTGGTGGATAATATGGGATGACAGGGAGGTTGGAGTGATACAGGATGCGAGACTGTCTCCACCTGTAGATTTTCACTGATATAATAACCAATAAACAGGTGATGAAGAGGAAGGAAACTACAGCCAGAGCCAAGACTAAGTAAAAAGTCAGGTTGTCGTTGTACTCCTTGTCGTGTGTAAAGTCAGTGAACCCCGACAGCACTTCAGGGAAGCTGTCGGCCACCGCCACGTTAACAATGACTGTAGCTGAACGAGAGGGCTGTCCGTTGTCCT
>VUQI01022225.1:0-16709 GCA_015106735.1 Paratilapia polleni
TACTTCTTGCTGCAGCTTTACAACTGATGATGGGGTTTGAATGAACACCCAAATGTCTTGTTTTTTCTTTTAAGATTAAGGTTCATGTAACAGTCACTTGGGGAATGATATGGTACGTAAAGAATCTTTATTCACAGAAGCAAGGTGACAAATGGATTTTTTCACAGGTTTTTATTCAAAAATATTTTCTCTACTGTGGCAGGCTTCAGTCGACTCCTCCTCTGGCTCACCAGTTCCCCAGCTTTAGAAAATATCCTTTCACATGGCACTGATGATGCAGGAATACACACATACTTGCAGACCAGTTTCCATAGTGTTGGATAAAGCATTTTACGTGCTGCCCAGTATTTGAGGGGGTCTTCTAATCTTGCCAAGTGTGGCTCTCTCTCTCCTCACAACCCAACATCACTGAATGATAACGATGCATCTTATATAGATGGTTTAGCACCAACAAGTCAAAGCTGTCAAACCAACGAAACGCGCTGTGAAGCACTGATGATGTTCAAAGCTTCAAACATCATTGCTCACACGACAGTGGGGTTTCGACACAAGCTCCGACCCAGTGTTTCGAATCACTGCGCTTCAGGACGACTGACACAAGCTTCGAAGCTTCGGTATCAGTTTCCCATCTCTAGAATCCATCTTTGTCTGGCACACAGCAGATCCTTGACACGTGTTCTCAAATTATAGGCCAATTTCACAGCTACCTCACTTTTAAAAAATATTAGAAAAAGATATTTGTTACTAGACTAAATGATTTAATTGATAAACACAGTATACTTTGTGAACAACAGTATGGTTTCAGGAAGAACAGGACCACCTCACTGGCACTGATAGATTTCATTGAACAGATCACTAATGCAACTGAGAGAAAGGAACACATGTTGGAATATTTCTGGATCTACTAAAAGCATTTGATACTGTTGATCACAAGTTACTTTTAAGTAAATTAGACAGGTATGGCATCAAGGGGCTTGCCCACAATTGGCTATTTAGCTGTTTAGATGACAGGTATCAATATGTACATGTAAATAATTCTGATTCTGGTTTATTAAACGTAACGTGAGGTGCCACAGGGTTCGGTACTTGGACCAGTGTTGTTTACATTATATATTAATGATTTATGCTTGATTTCCAAGTCTCTGAAGTGTATTTTATTTGCTGATGACACAACATTTTTTTTGTAGTGGGGAAATTTCAAGCAGCTTCTGGATACTGTGGAAAGTGAACTACTGATTGTTAAAAAAAAAAAAAAAGGGGTTGATTTTAACAAATTATCTCATCACTTCGGAAAAACAAAATGTATAATATTATCGGAAATTGTTCATTAAATAACCAAAGAAAAATTAAGATAAATGAAGTTGAAATTGACATAGTTCTTGAAACTAAATTCTTGTGAGTTATTGTTGGTAACAAATTTAACTGGAAATTGCATATAAATTATGTCAAAACCAAAATGTCTAAATCTTTTGCAATTTTGTACAAAGTCAAAGACTTCTTATGCCAAAAATCACTGTGCATTTTATATTATTCACTCATTGTTCCATATATGACATACTGTGTAGAGGCATGGGAAAACACAAGGCAAACATCAACTCAATCGTTTTACTCCAAAAAAAAAAGAAAAGCCACAGGAATGGTAACAAACAAACCCTTTCGAGAGTCAACAAATCCATTATTTATCCAATTAAATACACTGAAATTCAAAGATTTAGTAGATTATAACATAATCCAAATTACGTACAAAGCATATAATAGCATATAATAGACAATTACCACTTAAAACCTGCAGCACACTGAAACTGTTTAAAATTGTATAGAAATAACATACTTATTTATTATTGTGATAAATGTTTAGTGTGAAGATGGTCTAGATACAAGGAGTTCATCTATAGCTGGATTTGACATGAATGGTCCTTTTTTTTCTTCTTTTGTTGTGATTCTGAATTTAAATCAGAAGTTAAAGATGTAGCTGTTTCATTTTCCTTAAGTGTTGTTTGTTCAGGGGTAGGTATATAAGCTGTAGCTTCAACCTACACCCTTTTGGTTTGTCATTTGATTTCTTGTGATATAAATGAACCGAATAAAGATAAAGATTAAGATCAAGAAATGAATACGAAAATAGCGGAAATACATCCACCTTCACACCTCCTCTCTTTTTTTTTTCTTAAAAATGGCTGCACTTTATACTGTAACTTCCGATCTAACTAGAGCTTCGCCAACACGGGCTGACTTGGCCCAACCCCAAGCAGCAAAGTCAGCGTTGCGGGAGCTTGATGTGATTCAGGTGTGTGCATTAAGACTGTATCGGGGCAACTAGAACTTCTCCTATAAATGCACTGCAGGTAGAAGCTAATGAAATGCCACTAACTTTGTGGAAACAGCTGCCAACTAATTACTGGATAAATCTCAGGGGATATGAGAATAGTCATCCTACAACAAAAGTATTGCAGGCATCGTGGGAAAAAGAAAGAATGTGTATTGAGAGCTTTGGGTGGACAGGAGATGAAATGTCTAAGGAAATGGAAGTACATAACAAAGAATTTGGTGCAACTGTAGTGTGGCCTAGTAAACCATTTTGGACTTTAGTCCCAGAGTAGACCTGGAGATACTTAAAACTAAGCAGAACAACAAGAATGTAGATCTCAACAGTGAGTTTTATTTCTGTGCCGACAGTAAATATAAGCATTATATGCATGTGTTCGTGGATGGATCAAAGGACCCAGAAACAGAGGCAACAGGGGTTTCAGTGGCAGTACCAAGCAAGAAAATAGGATTCAGTAAAAGAACACCAAACCATCTAAGCATATATGCAGTAGAGCTGTTTGCAGTAAAAATGGCATTAGAATGGAGTGCAGAGGAGGGTGGAAACAATACACTTACATGCAGTGACTTGGTATCAGCCCTTACCAGCATTAAAACTGGCACAGGTAAATATCATCAGGATTTACTTCAAGAATTATTACAAATATACAATCACCAGACAGAAGTAGTACTTATGCTCAGGAAGAGCAGTAATATTGAACTATCTCAAAGTGACTGGACTGAGAAAAAGGATCTACAGACAAAATGACTGGTTAAAAAGAAGAAGAGGAGAAACCTACAGGAGGCAGTAATGCACCATTCTGGATGCCAGCTGCCGTTAAACACCAAAGAAGAAGAAGAAGAAGAAGAAGAAGAATAAGAACAACAACCGCAAGCAGAAGAGGAAACGGACCTAGGAGTTAGCAGTTGTAGCGATTAGAGCTCGGCGTCCCGGTGACACAGGCAGAAACATGGTGCCTGCTGCAGTGCTCTTTGTTTTGACAGTGGGCTCTGTGTGTGGACGAGCTGCGGCAGAAAGAAAACTAGTATATGTGACTGTGGTGAGTAACGTTAAAAGCTGCTGAAACGCTACGGAAGCTGTGCGGAATTCCACAGGGACTGGTGTGGATAGATGTTTGCAGATCTACATTTAAAATTTAGGAGGTTTTGTGTTTCCATCGCTTGTCTGTAAACATGTATGTATTTCTGTGCACAAATTACACCTGGCATTAGTCTTTGGGGTCTTGTAGAAAATTCGGCATATAAATGATACATTTAGAAATGCTTATTATTAGGACTATAATAGATAAGAAAAAGTTTTGCCTCACACCGCTGGCTAGTAATGCATTGAACTAGAAGACTATAATGCTAACCCGTCCTAAAACTCACATTGTAATGAAGGACTATATAAACTTTAAAATCTTGGAAATGGTCAAAGGCCAAGGCGTGTGCTGAGTTCAGACGAAAACACTACAGACATCCTTACTACAAGTGCGGAACTCTGTTAGCAAGTGTCCAACCTTAGTTTGTTAAGAAACCTTTTGAGGTGTTCTGGACTGCCATGTTAATGTCATTGTTGGCAAACAAGAAGGTGCATTGCAGGCCTTACCTGCCTGACATGATAGCTTTGCTAGCTTAATGAAGTGTTTGGAATGAGCTTTGGCAGTACTAACATGGTCCTGTCAGGTGACTAGTTAGCTAACAGTACAAGCACCAAACATCGGTTGGAAATGACTTGTATTTGTTGGGACATAGATAATCTCTGAGGCAATGTAAGTCACAGTGATAATAATTGGGGTCTCCTTGGGTGAGTCCAATAATCAAAGAACAGATGCACTAACTGCAAAGGAGCCATCATTTACAGATGCAGCTGTCACAGCTGATCAGGAACACCTCACTGAAGAAAAACAAAGTGGTCATGGATCAGGAAGTTGCTGTCTTCACAGAGCAATGATGAGCTATGCACTGCAAGATGTACAGTTTATATCTGTGTGTCTCCCAGTTCAGTTTGTGTTTTGCTTGCTTTATGGGTGGCGCACATCAGTGTGTTTTTACATGTCTTCCTTTTATAGCACTTTACCAACTGACAAGAGAATTTTGCCTGCCTGATTACTTTCAATGCAAATCAAGAATACATTTGCAAAGAGGGATGTGTTAAGAGACTAAGCCAAAAGTCCCATATTTCCAGTGAGTTTTTCTAGGCGTAAGTGACAAAGATTCTGTCACAGTGTGAAATATGTCACTAAGAAGGAGGTCAGAATATACTTGTTCTTGTTATTGTACTCATTCTTAGAAACTCTTACCTGGAGAGCCATGAATGGATTGTAGAACAGATGAGATTAGAAAGGGATAATCCACTCTTCAAATAGAGTTTACACACCTTTTTTAAAGCTCTTTTGGCCTGCTCAGTTATGCATGCGAGATCTCATTTCATATCAGTAAACCAGAAATCTACACTTCTCTTTAGTGGTTTGAAAGCAGAAAATTGAAACCATTTGACATGAATTAAAGGATGTTGTGGTGGAACCCTGCTAGTAACAAGATCTTATGGACTGGGAACTGATATTAATGAACTCTTACACCAACGCTAGGGTTTATAATAAATCTGTTCATAAATACAGTTCCTGAAAAGTCTGTGTGGTATACTGAGACTTGATTGTTTTCCCTCTGCTCTCTTCTGTTTCCCCTCACCCCCAACCGGTCGCGGCAGATGGCTGCCCCTCCCTGAGCCTGGTTCTGCCGGAGGTTTCTTCCTGTTAAAAGGGAGTTTTTCCTTCCCACTGTTGCCAAGTGCTTGCTCATAGGAGGTCGTCTGACTGTTGGGGTTTTCTGTCTAATATTGTAGGGTCTTTACCCTAAAATATAAAGCGCCTTCAGGCGACTGTTGTTGTGATTTGGTGCTATATCAATAAAATTGAAATGAATTGAATTTAAATTGATTGTTATTTACAAAACAAGCTGCAATTACTCTTCATCCATGCTCTTTTTAGGAGACTGATGTTAAAGCTGTTTGTCTTGTCTAGTTTGACAAACACTGGGCAAGCTCTATACTGTCAGCTGACTGGGTGTTATGGCCACCAGTGACAGATAAAAGTAGAACAAAGGTTTTGGCCTGAGTAGATGACATAGAAGCTGCACAGTGTTCACATATTTTTTTGCTTTAGTTTGCTTTAGAAATGATAAGATGAGTTGACATTTTGTTTTAGTGCATGAAAACCAGGCTAATGTGCTAATGTGGTGTTGAAGTCCTTTTAATATAATCAGGTACTTGGCACTTGGCCTCCAAACTATACATAGAATTACTGATTCACCATCAAACAATCAAGTGAAATGTATAGCCCTCCTTAAACTCAATTGACTGTTTTAAATAGTTTATTAGCTTATTAACAGCCCTCACAGCATAAACATTAGGGGTGTAACAGTTCTCAAAAACCATGGTTCAGTTCATAGCTTTTCTCTAGAAGGAATAAATGACAAAAAACATGAAAAAACTGATCATGACTGAGTCATGAACAAAAATCAAACCCCATTGTTCTCATGTATTTCCAGTTCACTCATTAACTGAACCACCTTTAAACATGATTCCAATGCGCCAGCATTTGTACAAGTAATCCCTGTGAGCCAAGAGCTCAGGCTTCAGACTGCTTTGAACTCTGTTTCTGACAGGTTTTTTTTTTCTACTCTTGGTTCTGTATGATGTCAGTGAGAGCATAAGCTCCACCCACCTGCTTCCACATAAACCTTCCGTTTATGAGGGGCACCCAATCAGGAGAAAATTAGCTTAAAGCAGTGGTTCTCAAACTTTTTCTGGGGTGCCCCACTTCAGAACCTTAAAAAAGTTCATGCCTCACAATTTTTGCCTTAGTCATTAAAGATTAAAAAAAAAAAAAAAAAAAGATCCAGTTACTTAGATAAAGGTCAGCATTAGCAAACATTTTCCCTGATCATGTTCATTCACTTTAGTTTCACTTAATATTTTGCACACCCCACCTACAATGGCACATTAAACCAGTGGTGGAGAACCACTGGTTTCATGTGCGCTCAAAGGGTGAGGAGCTTAAACAGCTTGTTTCAGGCATAAATAAAGATTAAATATATAATCTTTATATATATATATATATATATATATATATATATATAAAGATTATTTTGAACTTTGACTCAAGTAAAGCAACTCTGGTAGACTTCAAAAGTAAAATTATGAAGTTGGGAAATATTATTTAAAGGTTTATCAGGATTTCAGTTATTTTGCTGCTGTACAATATCCTCAGCCTTATGGTTAACACATTATATCATGTTTTGTCTTCTGTGCAACTTTGATTATTTGAAAAACGATATTAATATGTTCATATGCTACAGGGCCAGTTTTCATGACACAGTTTTACTTGCGTGTCACCTGACTTCTCTCCTCTCTTATCTCCAGTTATTTCGACATGGCGACAGATCACCAGTGAAAGCCTATCCTAATGACCCCCACCAAGAGAGCGACTGGCCGCAGGGCTTTGGTCAGCTATCACAGGTATAACCAAGATTTTTTTATTTTTCTAATGTAGCTGTAAATTAGCTTTTACTACATTTACTCCAGCAGGTGTATACTTGTGTGCAGCAGAGCTGTCACACAGCTAAAGCAGATACAGAAAAACTTGTTCACGTTAGACAGCTTAGTAAAAAAAAAATAAATAAATCTGTCAGACAACCACAGCTCATTCAGAAATGCTGCAGCCAGGCTCCTAAACCAACACCAAAGAAGTGGAGCATACTGTGCAGATTCTTAAGTTACTATATGGGCTTCCTGTGTCTCAAAGGCTAGATTTTACAATCCTTCTACTGGTTTAGAAAGCACTAAATTGACTTGGACCTAGTTACATTTCAAATGAATCATGCATTACAAAGCATCCAGAACTCTCAGGTCATTGGGAACAAACTTACTGTGTTCCCAGAGTTGGAAATAAAACCAAATGAAGCAGCTTTTAGTTTTTCTGCTCCTCATTTATGGAACAAACTTCCTGAACACCTGAGATCAGCTAAAACTCCTACTTTATTTTACTATTTAAAGTAGTTTATCAATAAATCAGTCTTATGTAATTTATGCAATTATATAATTTTTTTTCTCCTTCTACCCGTGTAAAGCACTCTGACTTGTCTTGTGTCTGAATAGTGCTATACAAATAAATCTGACTTGACCCTTAATGTAGAGAATCCAAGTGTTTTCCCAGTCACTGCATTTTCATACAGAACAAAGTCAGTGATCAGATGCTCATCATGCTGATATGCACATTTTATGAGCCTTTACCTAATATATTCAAGTACATGGAAGCCCATTCACTCCTATTGTATTTAACACTTTCCCAGCCAGAGTACTGTTTTGAACTTAACAGTGACTTATGAATCACTAATTATTCAAGACCTCCCAGAATATTTGTGTTCTATGTGAGAGGAGAAAAAAACATAAATTATTTTTTTTTTTAAAAAGTGTGTGTGTGTGTGTGTGTGTGTGTGTATACTAAATCTCCAGTGATGCCATCAGGACTGTAACTTTCTTCTTCATGTTTGTCTTTGTAGATAGGGATGCAGCAGCACTTTGAGCTGGGCCAGTTTCTGAGGAATCGATACAAAAATTTCCTCAACGAATCCTACGACCGGCACGAGGTGAGAGATGGAGCCTCCTCATCACTTTTAGATCCCATGACAAGTCACCATGAACCAGTTAAGACAAACAGTGACTCTTGTTAATATTTGAGAGAAGGGGCCTCTTGCCAAGTTGCTGTTATACAGCGTTCCCACTGGTGCTGGAATTCCTGGAAGATGATGAGAGACTGAGAAGTGTTTGTAGGAAGAGGGCCTCTGTGTTTTTGTGCAGCTTAGTATTTATTAACACTTAACCAACCAAATTCTTTTAATCTCATAAAATTAAGCTATATTAGAACTAACCATTTTTAACGCCTTTGTCTTCAGATTTTAGTTCGTAGTACAGACTACGATCGCACCCTGATGAGTGCCGAGGCCAACCTTGCAGGTCTGAACATGATCCACCTCTTTTTAAAAAAATTTTTTTATCTTCTTCCTACTATTAATACTTCTGTTTCTATTGCTCTTCTTATTTGTCACTTTTAAGGTGTGTAAAATTATTGCCATCTCTTAGGTCTCTACCCTCCCAGTGGCCAGCAGGTGTTTAACCCTGACTTGAGGTGGCAGCCGATACCTGTCCACACTGTGCCGCAAAGTGAAGAGAGGGTTGGTATATAATGTCAGTGGTGTTTTCAGTTATTCTTGCAAAAAGTGAGTCAGTGTCTGAACTTTGTCTTTTTTTTCTTTTTTCTTTCCAGCTTCTCTCATTTCCTTTGCGAGACTGTCCTCGCTACCAGCAGCTGATGAATGAAACTGAACACACTGAGGAATTTTTAAATGTTACCACAAAATACCAGGTACATCTTCTCTTTTGTAGTATATCTGTCCGTCACTGTTGAGTTCACAAGTATTTGGACACATTTTTTTAAAAATAATTTAGCCTTTGTAGACATTTAAAACAAAGCAATCAAAATGTGATTCAGACTTGTAGACTTTCAGCTTTAATTCAGGGGTTTAACATGAATAATAATGTATTAACTGTTTAGAAATTTATCCAATATTCATATTGGTTGTTTAAGCTTGTGACAGTCCATTGTCACAAGCTTAAACAACCTTTGTCATACTTGCATAATGATAGCTCATCATAAATATCTCATCAAAATTCCTGTTGGCAGACGTTTTTCAATTTGGTCAGCATTTTAATGCATTTCATTTACACCTATTACAGGGCATATGTAGAGTCATGTGAAAATGAAAGTTTTCAGAGGACTCTATGCAGTCCTGGGGAAAAACTAAGCACACCCTTACTGCTTCCATAGGAATTAAGAGGGTAAGTAGCAGCCAGGTGCTGCTAATCAAACGCACCAAACCCATCTCTACAAAAGCAGAGGTTTTGGCAGTTTGCTGGTCTGGAGCATTCAGGTTTGTGTTAGCACAATGCCACAATCTTCCCAGGAGTGACGCCCCATCAAATTCACCACAAGATTAGACCATGCAATGTTCAGAGAAATTGCACAAAACCAAAGATCTACATCTCAGACTCTACAGGCCTCAGTCACCATGTTAAATGTTAAAGTTCATGCCAGTACAATTAGAAAAAAACTGAACAAGTATGGCTTGTTTGGAAGGGAAAGCCTCTTCTTTCTAAAAAGAATGTGACAGCACGGCTTAGGTTTGCAATGTTGCATCTGAACAAACCACAAGACTTCAGGAATGATGTCCTTTGGACAGACAAGACCAAAGTGGAGATGTTTGGCCATAACACACACCACCATGTTTGGATAAAACCAAACACGACATACCTGGGCAGCTTGTAGTCACTGAGTCGACCATGAACTCTTCCAAACGAACCAAAGTATTCTGGAGTCAAATGTGAGGCCATCTGCCCAACAGCTAAAACTTGGCTGAAAGTGGGTCATACAACAGAACAGTGATCCCAAGCACAGCAGCAAATCTATAACAGAATGGTTGGAAAATAAAAGAATCAAGGTGCTGCAATGACCCAGTCACAGTCAGTGACCCTCGATTGAAATATGACCTTAAGAGAGCTGTGCATAATCAAATGCCCACAAACCTCAACGAACTGAAGTAATTTTGTAAAGAGTGGGCCAAAATTCCTCCACAACAATGTGACAGACTGATAGTCATACAGAAAATGAGTACTTCAAGTAATTGCTGCTAAAGGGGGTTCTACAAGCTATTGAATCATGGGGTGTACTTAGTTTTTCAGTCCTGTGAGTCCTGGAAAAATGTTCTTTTTCACATGACTGTAGATGACTTTTCAGATTCAGCCTGTCATTAAAGAATAAAGGGTTAGAGCTGAAGGTTCCAGGGTTTGTTTTGTTCTTCTCTTCAGGATGTCATAGAGTTGGTGAGGAACAAAACAGGACTGAATAGTACCACTGTGGAATCAGTGTGGAGCGTGTATGACACACTCTTCTGTGAGGTGAGAACACACACACACTTTGACATCTTGGTGGGGAACTCCATTGACATAATGCTTTCCCTAGCCATCAGAAATGTATGCCTAACCCTAACCCTAACCATAACCCTAACCCTAAGACCACATTTTGAGCCTCAAAAATGCTCAAACATGCCTTCAAATTTGTGAGGACCAGCGTTTGTCCTCACAACTATAGTTTTATGTGAATTTCTGTTCTCACAAAGATCTCTAAACAAGTACACACACACACACACACAAACCAGTAAAAACATGAAGTGAAAACCAAGTTCTATATGAACCTGTTTGTTGGGTTTTTGCATTTACAGGAACAACATGCCATGCTAGAGTAGTTTTAGTTCTTCAGATGTATTCTCAGGGGTATGATAAGGAAAAACACATTTAGTGGAACCAGAAATTTTGCATATGATTACTGCTTTAAGATATTTTCAGACTAAAAGAGGCCATCATGTTGCTTTAGTTTCAAAGTAAGTGGATCCTGCTAGTCAAGCCAAAAATTCAGAAACCTGTTAAGTTTGTTTATTTGGCTTGACTTGGGTGCTGAGTAGACTTTGATTGGCCAAATCTCACATGTCTGGGTTTTATTCTTGCGACTCAACTGACCACTTCAGTTTTGAGGAAGAGATGAACAGTTTGGACAGCAAGCTGTTTGAGGAACAGCAATGTGCAGCTAGCTGCAGTTTCACATCTCACTTGCCTTACTTCCTGCATTTCAGCATTTGGGTAGACAGCATGAGCAGACGTGTGCCACTTTTAATAGTGCCCATTGCCATGACCTGGTGAAGAGACATGTGACACATACTTCAGCAAGGCCCCCTAGCAGCCTCCAGTGTTCTCCATATATGTTGGCTTTAGCTCTTCCCCGGTAACTGTATATACAGACCACAATCCTCTTGTTTTCCTTAACCGGATGTACAACCATAACCAGCTACTAATGCCCTGGGCTTTGCTGGCACAGGATTACAGGACACTATTAGAAGATAGAAGATACAGATTTCAAGTTTGAGCCAAGCATGGCTGGGTCACTGGGTGCAGCCACAGAATAATTAAGCAGGAAAGTGTGAAAAAGGAGAAGGCACTCTGTTGACAGTACAAAACCAAAGTCTGCCTCTTAACCTTTCAGGCCTTTTTTTTTTTTTTTTGGCATCTCTTCTTTATCACTTTTTCATTGTTTTTTCCAAGTCCCGTCACAACATGTCAGCTCCTGCCTGGGTCACTCCTGAAGTTATGGAGAAGCTCAGAAAGCTCAAAGACTTTGGATTTCAGGTAAAAGCTACGGTGCCATCTCAACATTCACCTAGAATTTCCAGTGCCAGTACTGTCATTCTGTTACATTATTTTATGTCAAATGTTTGCAGGTCATATTTGGGGTGTACAAACAACAGGAGAAGAGCCGGCTACAGGGAGGTATGTGTGTGTGTAGCTAGCAAGGCTAAATTTTAGTTTCACTGCAGAAGCTTTCAGGATTTCATGTCCATCAAACATTTCCTGGTTTTGTTGGTGTACCTTAAGTTAATATGCATACGATTTCAGATGCGCAAAACAATTGGTCTTTTTCTATTCACTTGCCTGTATGTTATGCCTTTAGCTTTTTTATTATCACATTTATGTCCTCTACTGTGTGTCTGTCATCTACTGTCACTACCTTAGTGTGTGTGTGGATTTACTGCATTTAGTGCTGGGTGGTATGAGCAAAAATTATATAGCAGTATTTTTATTTATTTATTTTTTTAAAGATTCTAGTGACTAAACAGTATATTTATTAATGTTATTGTTGCGTAGGTGAAGCTTTATTTCACTTTACAGTGAAATAAATTAAAAACAATTAAGATAAAAGCACACAACCAAAACGATAAATGAATCTACTTTTATGCTCTGTTAACAAAGATCAAATATTTGGCACACGGCTATAGAGTCAATACTTCACAAGCTGCCTGTTATACTTTTAGGACAGATTTTTGTTGCCACTGTTTTTTAAAAAAAGAAAAAAAGGTCATCATTTGGTTTTTCACAGATACACAGAAGAGCTGTGAAATGCCTCTTTGGAAAAAAAAAAAAAAATGGAAAAAAAAAATTAATTTGGACTCATTCTTCCAGACTCTGACACAAATAGATAGTAAATAGTGTAGGTGGAGCTTCCTGAGCCCTGCCCACTTTGAAAGTCCAGCTCAGAACAAGGAGAAATTAAACAAAACAAGTCTCAGTTTTTTAAAACTGAAGGATTTCCAAACAGCAGACACAGCTGCTCTCTCGGCCCCCAGTTATTTTATCTTTACTGTTCTTGATTGTAGTGACAGAGCCCCTCCCAACAAAACTGTTATGCTACCTGGCTAGCTATTAGCTGGCAAGTGGCTTTGCTGTTTAAATTTGTAAATTTACAAAATCTATTATTCCAAATTATCTTTGTTTCACAGACTGTGTGCCATGATGTTTGCACTGTTGAAAAGAGTTAGTTTTGGAGTATTAATTGTTGTCTTATATTAATATTTGTATCATATAAATAGAACCGTGAGTACTTGATACAGGTCCCCTCTCAATGCACTCTACAGCACTCCCAGAGGTTTACACAGTTGGTGTTTTGTCTGTTCGTTGGTACAGTGGTATTTGAAAAATCCATGTATACCACCCAGCTCTACTGTACTCGGAGTACTTGGTGTTCATTAGAATCCAGTTTAACATCCACTTAAATTTTTAAAGAAGCAGGCTGCCTATAGAGAGTTAGTTTCATGTTTCTTCCTCTCTGACTTGATGACATGATGACAACTTCTTCTTTTTCTGGAGTGTTTCTGAATTTTAACGTTACTATGTGACAGTATACTGCAGGATTATACAGTATGTTTTCTGCTTTTGTCATTTTTATTTAAAAATATTTTTAAATAAAGATGAGAAGACCAATGATCCATGTAAATATATTAAGCTACAGCCCTGCCTCGAAACCACGTGGAGGGAAAAAAAAATGACAAAAAATTAACAGATGGCTAATGTGGCTATTGGATAATTGTCAATAGTTAAATGGCTAACGTTAACGTGTGCACTGGCCAGGTTAACGTTTATAACTGTTTAACACTCCAGTGATGTTGAAACGGGGGCTTCGCTGACCTCACAAAATTCCTCATAGACCAGGTTGTCGGTCTGTTAAGATGCTTTACCAAGTTTGTTGTGCTACTGTTGATGTGTTCAGCTGCTAGCGACAGGAGGGGCTGTGTGAAGTTGTGTGTCAGCTGGTGGATTTGTTGGGAAATATTTTCAGCTGCAAATTAATTCTCATTTGGTGCTCAGAGTTTCTAAAAGAAAAGTTGTTAAACTCGGTGGCAGCAACGGGCCAGTGGGTGGGGAGGGTGTGAATTTAATGTTGCAGTTGGTTGGCGTAGCATTATCCTGCGGCTGTAATGCATACTGTGTGGCAAAAAGAAAGAGTCGCTCCCCCTGTGACACAGACACACCACAGCTTGTTTAGAAAGTGAAAGATAGACACACAAGGGACATTCACAATGCGACAACAGTCGCCTCAAGGCTTGAATTACAGCCTGCTGTAATTCAAGAACATAAATAGAAAGATAATTGCTGAAAAACTGAAGATAAACAGTGTTAAGTCACAACATCTGCCTTTTTTTTAAACCTTGCTTTCAAGTTGTTTTCATATATGTTAAAAAATAAAAATGTAAACAGTAACAGGAGGCACAACAATCCTGGTGCTCAAGGGAGTATTTGTGGCAGCAGGATTATAAACTACGCTGTATTCATGCAGTACTTGCTAGACGCAGCAAATAATTGTTTGTTTTCATGAGATTTATTGACAGTGCTGCTTCTGTAGAATCTCACCACTTCTCATTAACTACTGCAGAATTAAATGGGATAATAATATCTGCTGTCTGACTTTCAGGTATCCTGCTGGGTGAAATAGTGAAGAATCTTTCTAAGATGGCCGTCCCAGATCCAAAACAGCGACTCAAATTGATGATGCTCTCAGCGGTGAGCTAGTTATAGTACTTTCTAATTACTTTTTGAATTGCTGGTAAAAGATTGCTTTGCCTTTGGACAGAGCCAGGTTAGCACTTTCCCTGTTTCCAGTCTTTGTGCTAAGCTAGCTTAAGCTATCCTATACTGTCCTTTTTATATGTGTGTGTCTGTGTGTGTCTCACAGCATGACACCACTGTAGCTGCTCTCCAGGCCAGCCTGAATGTATTTAATGGAATGCAGCCGCCATACGCCTCCTGTCACATGATTGAGCTGTACAGGGACGACAATGGGTAAACACGCACTCATTGGAACTGATAACAAATGAAATGGAATAGCGTGCTAGGTTGTATAAATGTTGTATCAATACTTTTACTTTGAAATGTAAAACATCTACAGTAGATTTAGCTGGGCCAAAAATACGAGGGTGATAGGACTTTGAAATCTAAAAGTCTGTCTTGTGTCCACCCAGCTCTGCTTCGG
The DNA here is from genome assembly GCA_015106735.1 of Paratilapia polleni. Taxonomy (NCBI): domain Eukaryota; kingdom Metazoa; phylum Chordata; class Actinopteri; order Cichliformes; family Cichlidae; genus Paratilapia; species Paratilapia polleni. The sequence goes on from VUQI01022225.1 coordinate 14,775, forward strand.
TGTCGATATTTTATCGGAACGACAGCAAAGCGCAGCCGTACCCACTTCAGTTACCGCGCTGCTCCCTTAACTGCTCCCTGGAGGAGTTTGTGAGAATTACAAAGCTCTCTATCTCAGAAGACAGGGACAAAGAGTGTCAGCTCCCTTCAGGAGGGACAGATAAAAGTGAGCTCTTCACACTCGCACACACTAAAACACAAATCACGACTGCTGACTTGGGGGGGGGATGCTAAAAAGACAATGTTCCACCATTTTTGCCTTCTTCTTTTTCCCATTTTCAGTGGTCATCACCGGCCTGGCTGTGTCTGGATGTCTGCTCCTCCTCCTCATTGTCATCCTCCTCAGCCTTCTTTGTTGGCACAAGGAGCCAATGGGCAACCGGGGATACCAGCATGTGATCAACCAGGAAGTTGGAGAGGATTCCTGACAGAAGCACAAACTCCTTCCTCGGAGATTTACAAGCCTTGCATATTGGGAGAGCAGCGATGATGATGAACTTTGAACTGCAAGCTGCTCGCTTGGAGTAAAATTCAGAAAATCAACCCAGAGAATTATAACTTGGCAAGATACCGATTTTAGATTAAGTGACAATGATGGGAAATGTTCTTGGTTTTAACATTCCTTGAAAAATTGAATTTATTATTTTTTTTAACAATTTTTAGTCAAGACTGAAGACTGAAAAAATGTATTTTAATTAAAAATGAGTTAGTAGGTTTTAATTAAGAGGCTGGAGGATGGATGGTGGGGGTTGGAGGGGGGCATTAAATTCCGATTTTATAACCACAGATTAAAGACAACAGCTGTGCTGTGATTTTTGGCTGTATTTACATGTAAAATGATCTCTCAGAGAGAACTCTATACATGACAGAATGTCTTTCTTAATTTGTTTTTAGCTCACACAGTGCACGGCCTCAGTCTGGGTAACAAACACTGGGCATGTTCAGGCGGCTCATTCACGGGTGCTGCTGCTCGCTCCTCTGCCGCTCACTGAGTAGAATAGACGCAGATTGTAATCTTACGCTCAAGACACAGTACTGTCAACAGTCCACAAAGTTGCTAAATTTAGTGACAGAGTTGCTAAGGGGGCAACGGTGAGGTGAACTGAACAAGACGATCACTGCTGTGAGTTAGAGGGATGTCAGGTGCACAATTGTAGGTGGCTGAGTACATAGCGGGTTTTGTTTTTTTTGTTTGTTTTTTTCCATAATATGATCTGGCAACATCTGATGTCGACCCATTGAAAGTGAATGACAGACAAAAGCTTGAGTTGAGCTTGAGTTGTACACAGTGAGTTTAGGACCGTGTTGACATGGCATTGTATGGTTAATGTTAAGCACCCATTATGCCTAATATTACTGCCCTCGCAAACAGTGGCACATGCCAAAAGTGATGTCCCACCCACTTTTCAAATTTCCATTTATTGGCAGTTATAAATCCTGATACCGATATATTGGCAGATAGCTAATATTGGACAATACATCAGTCGGGCTCTACCTTTTAAGTACTGTAGCATGATACCAAGTAACTGTGTCGAACAAATAAGCTAGCAAGCTCTCCTAGAGCCCCTGCTAGGTAAGCCAGCCATGTCTTGCTAGCTCTTCTCCAGCACATCACGTTACACGTTGTGTAGGAGCAGTTGTTAGCCACACTTTGTTCAGTTAGAACAAGTTAAGCTTCACTAAGTGCCACACATGGGAAATGTATGCCTCATACAGTCATTTAATGTACAGTTTGGTCCCCATAAAGCCTTCAACGAGTTCACAACAAGTTTATTAGCCATTGTAAGATTTAGTTGAGTTCTGATTACAGTTCTAACCAACTCACAACAACCTGTTTCACAAGCCTGAATCTGACCAATACTGGTAGTATGGGGCATTGAATAAAACCAGAAACATCCTGATGTAAAAAAAAAAAAAAAAAGGAGCACCCATCTGC
>VUQI01022227.1:10616-23947 GCA_015106735.1 Paratilapia polleni
ATTTTTTTTTTTTTTTGAAAAATTAAAAAAAAAAAAAAAAAAAAAAGGAGGAGTGCAGCTGACTGATGGAAGCTGTGCAGCCAGGCATCCAGTGCTCATCTTTGATGCTGAAGCTGGTAGTCTTTGCAATTATCGAGAAGGGTCAAACCTACGACTTCCTAACACCGAGGCCACCTCTGACTTTTTGATTTTGCTTGCATGGTTTGACAGCTTATCTCAAATCCTCATCAAATCCCCTTATGCAACCATTAAAACTATAAGCTACAACAGTGTGGAGCTACTCATTTAAATATGTTTGTGTAAAGAAAGGGCTTCATGGTGACAATGAGGATGAGAATAAAGGGTTTATGATTTTGATGATGGAGCAGCAACAGGATTATAATGACACAATTAGACAGCAGCCAATTTAGGCCTGCACTGTAATACATGAGTGATAACTGAGGATGGATTCATTTCATGTTCATTTGTGGGCTCACATAAGGTTTTAGAGACTGATCTAAAATTATATTTCGGGTGTCAAACCCTCTCTTCCAGGTAAGCTGAGGTGAGGATCGACCTTAAAGTCTGAGCTCGTCTGCAGTGCAGACAGCAGGGAATACAACCTCCTCACCAGGATGCTACTGTATTCTGATGCTGTAGGTAAAGCAGGGATGAGGCTTGTTTCCTGCAGCCTCTGGGGATCCGATCAAAGCAGCCAGACAGGAAGAGAGGAGCTCCGTGTTGAGGACTGGACAGCAGTAAGATTACAAGGCCCAATCCCCGATTAACTGTGCCTGTTCTGTAACTCTGCTTTCTTCACGTCCTGAAACATGACATTTGTTTTTTAAGCATGTGCACATAAGATTTCCAGAGTTTGTGCACACTAAAGAAAACTGTTTAGAAATAGGGGCTCCACAGTTTTCAAAAACATTAATTTGATGACGTTTTCTGTACCATCTAACTTTAAAATGCCAAGAGTCTAAAATACCTGTAAATGTTGTGCAGCAGTGTTAGATATGAGTGCTTTCTGTGCATATTTACTACATTTTATATGTTTTTATGCGTTATTTTCTTCTAAAACAAGATTTTAAATCACATATCATATTAGTATCTTACTATAACACGTGTGTGTGTGTGTGTTTGTTTCTTTGGCCGCCAAGTCCTCCTACACGATCAGGAATTGAGCAACCAAACACAGGTATATCTTTGACTCCTGAAGGTTGTTATCTATATCAGATATCATGACGCCATCATGTTGCCTAGCAACCACCTACCAATGGGCTAAAATGACCCATTTGTTGCGTTTATGCACCTAACCCAAGTGCTCTTGAGCTTCAGGGCACAAACTGATATACAATGCCACGAAAACGTATTTGCCCCCTACAACATCTTAAAAAAGCATCATATCATTTTAAGTTCACATTAACATCTAATTTATATCCACAAAACTTGAATATTAGGTTCTTATCTATATCAGATATTACGATGTCATCATGTTGCTTAGCAACCACCTACTAACGGGCTGAAATTACATATTTTTAGCATTTCTGCACCTAGAACACCTTATAAAAGCATTGTATCATTTTCATTTCATGACAATAACATCTCACTTATATCCACAAAACTTGAACGTTATGAAATATATGAAATAGGCATGAGGGCACGGACATGTATTAGTATATTTAATTGTAGCACCTATGTGCTAACAAGGAGGATGAAGCCTGTCAGCTAAATTTGTTACAAAATTGCTTAAATTTACTAGAGGCAAATACTACAAAAGTATAAATAAGATCACAACTTGTTGTTCAAATTCAGGTGTTACAATAAGATGAATAAGAGCCTCAATATACATACATCAAATGCCACCAAAAACAAAAAGGAAAGAATATAATACAAAGTAGAAAAAATATAAAGTGAGCATCAGTTTGAAATGATGCAAACAGCAAAGTCTGTTTAACTAAATAAAAGCTTAAAAACACATACAAATATGCTGTTGCTGAGGATAATTTCCGTCTCATTCAGGACAAAGTCAAACTTGATGACGTCACCGTCTCGGTTCCTGTAGACCAACTCCGAATCTGATAACAGACGAGAAAAACACATGAGACATAAAAACCAGCAGGAGCTTGAATAAAAGCCACTAAGCTGAACAGTGAGTCAGGAAAAGTGTTTCACTGAATAAAAACGATAAAGTCAGAATTAGATGCAGATCAAAATTAATTAAACCCCAGTTAATGTTAAATGAGTGTCTGTTACCTGACCTGAAAAAAAAAACAGTTTTAACAGCCATAAACTAGAGGAAAAAACTAGACTCAAAAGCTCCTCACAACATATGGAGGGTTCCTGTCAAAGTGCAGAACCATAAGAGGGTGAAGAACATTGTGGACTTAGTAAATGTCAGATTCAGAGTACAGAATGAAACAAGGACAAGAAAGGTTAAAGTCACCCTGGATGAGCTGCTTAAAAAGCAACCAAGGCAACAGAAGACAAGTGATGAGGGGGAAGAGGTAATATCACAAAGATCTAACCTCTTAATGTACCATCAGCAGATAGAGAAAGTGGCTGACTTCAACAAGTCCTACCAGTGGGTAGAAAAGGCCAGAGGCTCTGATCCTGACAGCAAACACAGACCCTAAGCACAGTAAGATTCACAGAGGCAGGAGTCTACCATAGCAGACAGGACCGAAGGTGCAAAGACACCCCTGAGTCAGTCCGGCTCTTCATAACAGTAATTGTGTAATAGTGTACAGGAACATCTGTGCAGGGTAAAAGCTCACAAATCTCTTATGGACACACCACTCCAGGGGTAGGATCCTGTGGGACTTCAGGTTCCAGAGAGATAAGCAGCTGCTGGCCAACCAACCAGAGAAAGATATGGTTGACACAGAGCAGAAAAAGGCAGTTGTTATAGATGTAGCAATCCCAGCTGACTGCATCAGTAAGGAGGAGCATGAGAAGATGAGAAGTTGCTCTGTGAAAAATAATAAGTTTGTTCACCTCTGCTGCCTGATCTCAGGTTGGATAATTAGTTCGGACGTTTTTATGAGTTTTGAAAATGATAATGACTGAACTCATAGTTGCTGAAGTCCCAGAGACTTTCTTGGATTACAGGGGAGTGACATCAACATTTTCAGGATTTTATTCATTACTCTGTAAAGAAACAATCAGTACTTCATTTAAAATGCATTAAAAGACAAACAAAAAGGTTTCCTTCAGAGAGTCTAGACTGCTGAGTTGTCTGCTTATGCTGGTTTTCTTTATTTATAGCGGACCTACGTGCTTATTTCCAGCCCTATGTTTTTATTGTTAGACTCTACTGGAGAAGTTTTGCATGATTCACAGTTCAAAATGATCCTTATCTTGATGCTGCCCCTCAGTTCATCATCTGTTTGAAACAGGTCATTTTAGCCCCTCTCTCTTCAAGCCAACTTTCTACGCCTCGTAAACAGAAGGTTTGAACAGCAGGTGGGTGGGGCTTCTGTGCCTGAGATCACCATATTAAGTCTCAATCACACAAGAGCAAAAATGGGACGGTAACCTCCTTGCAACTAGGAAAAATAGGCGGTGACCCACATTGAATTTTTTTCAGCAATCAATTGCAAGTAATTGCAGCGACCAGCTGGTCACTCAGAGATTGAACGTGCAACACCCTCAACCTCTGGGTGATCACGTTTGATCTCAAGAGAGGATTACACAGTACACTGGTGGGAGGCAACCTGTCTCCAAACAATCACAGTCCAACTTGGACTGACTGCAGTCACTCTGAGACAGATTGAAAAAGGTTTGCAAATAATTGCCATCTAATATATAAACGCAGACAGATTGGCAACACTTAGATTGGCAATCAATCTAAGTCACTCTGTGCTGATGAGTGCAACTAGTCTGCGACTGTCTCTTTGTAATAGGGGACTCGACTCAAATGGTTGCCATCTGGTTGCAGAACCTTCAGCTTTCAGGCCCCTCTTCTGTGGAACCAGCTCCCAGTTTGGGTTCAGGAGACAGACACCCTCTCTACTTTTAAGGCTTAAAACGTTCCTTTTTGATAGAGCTTATAGTTAGGGCTGGATCAGGTGACCCTGAACCATCCCTTAGTTAAGCTGCAATAGGCCTAGGATGCTGGGGGGCTTCCCATGATGCACTGAGCGTTTCTTCTTCACTCACCTCTCTTCACTCTCCATGTGTTTATACACCACTATTGCATTTAATCACCAGTTATTATTAAACATTGTCTCTCTCCCATAGGTGTGTCTTTTTGTCCTGTCTCCCTCTGCTCTCTTCTGTTTCTCCTCACCCCCAAACTGGTCGCGGCAGATGGCTGCCCCTCCCTGAGCCTGGTTCTGCCGGAGGTTTCTTCCTGTTAAAAGGGAGTTTTTCCTTCCCACTGTTGCCAAGTGCTTGCTCATAGGCGGTCATCTGTTGGGGCTTTTCTGTCTAATATTGTAGGGTCTTTACCCTAAAATATAATGCCTCTTGAGGCAACTGTTGTTGTGATTTGGTGCTATATAAATAAAACTGAATTTAATTGAATTTAATATCTGTATTTTACTTTTTTTGGAGGATGGGGTGAAGTGAACTAAAGACAGTTTGAATTAATAGAGCGAAAACTCTTATTCACTGTTTCTTTATTATGCTTCAGTCATAACAGTAAAGTTAAACAGTGTTAACTTTTCATTTTAATTTCTTGAAATCACTCTGTCTCACACGTTAACCATCCTCATCAAACTGAACCAGAAGCAGCTGTGCCTCCCTCGCCTTCCCTCCTCGTGAGCTCCTGAAACTCATTTAGAGCAAATTTGTGGCTGATTGCAGGAAAGGCAATCACTCACTCACTGCTATATGAGGAGAGGCAGCTTTCTGGCTGAATGTGCGCTAATACAGCGTAAAAAAAAAAAAAAAAAAGTTAATGTGCATTCACATTGTTAGAAAAGATGTTGAGACTGATGATAAGGTTCACATGGAGGATGTGTCAAATAAAAAAAACATGAATAGACAGCAGCATTTTTAGCATAAATATGTAATATTGCTGGTTCGATCCAACCACAGGAAGTACAGTTATCTGTTTATTTTTTGAAAAGCAATGCCCCAAAGCTGGAAAATTCAACTCGTGCAACAACTCTGGACACTCAAATAATGTTATGTATTCACCTTTAAATAAAACACAAAAAGCATGAACAGATAAAACTGGAAAGTCTGAAATGTGTACGAAGCCGATTTCCAACAAGCCTGCAGCAATGGTGATATTTTACCATGATTATATGCTGAGTTTCTGTTCATCAGCAGACTCTGTGAATATTCTTATTTTACAATGAACCGGCATAAGTTTTAGCCTATTTAACAAGTCTTTGATTAATGGAGTATAACTTACATAGAGCTTTTCTACTCAAACTGAACACTCATAACACTTTTTACTAGGAGTCACATTCACCCATTCACACACACACACACATTTATACTGCCCTTTATTCTCTCACAGTCTAATGGATGCATTGAGGGTAATTTGGGGCTCAGCAGCTTACCCGAGGACACTTCCACAGACTGAAGGAGCTGGGTATTATTGAACCACCGGCCTTCCGATTAGTAGATGACCTGCTCTGCCTCTCTGCCGCTCAGGTCTTTGCTTTGGTGTTTGGCAACTTACTGTGTTGGTTACCTCTCATAGCAGGCTGTTTACCGCAAAAATACTCCATAAAAAACACTTTTCATAGCTGTCTCAGTAGCAAAAATACACTTTCAGCAACATGCTGGGAATCATTCTGTAGCATTTGGTATACCAACAGATAGATGTCCCCATGAAGTCAAATTCAATATTTAAATAAATGTATATGTCTTGAATTATATATATATCAACTGCATGACAGTGTTTGACACAATAATGAGTAAAAAATTGTTACTTTTAAAGATATTGTATCATTTGTAATTTAAAAAAAAGTTTAAATATACTGTTAAAATAAAAGCTTTGTTAAATTTCTTTTCCCTCCCCCTCCCCATTCAGCCAGCAACAGCCTGATGCTCAGCTGTCACTACTCCTCACTTCCTTTCCCCTGTCCCGTTAAACCTTAGAAGAAGAAGAAAATGGGGATATTCAGGTGTCAGGGTCCGGGCAGGCTGGGCTGTTTTTTACTGTTTCCCTGCTTTAGGTGGAGTTGTGGGTGGGTCTCGTCTGGGTTCCGCCTACGGGTGGAGCCACATTTCCCGGGCTTTCTCCCGCACACCTGCGAGTTGTCTACTCATCAGGGGACTGTGTATTTAAGACCGGCTGTGACTGTGCTTCTCTGCCATCTGCTATGGTGGTAAATTGGCTCCCCATGTAGTTTCCTGTGCTCAGTTCTTGCTGTGCAGTAACTCTTGTGTTTTCTCTAGTTCCTCGTTTCAAGTTTCTGTTGACTTACCTGCAAAACCTACCTTCCTGCCTCGCCTTGTGGAATTCCCTGCTTGCAGCAGGATCCAATCTACCTCATCTCCGCAGCCACCCGCTTCACTCTGGTAACTCGCTCTCCCCGAGCAGTCACTTGCCTGCCCACACTCCACCGAGCCAGCCAAGCATTCACTGGATTACAGCCTGCTCTCTGACGTATCCTCCCATTCACACCCTTCTCCAAACCAGAAGTAAGACTCTTTCCAGATTCAATACAATTCTTTGCCCTAGTCTCCCAACCCACTCTAACTGTCCCTCTCCTTTCCCACAGATCCTCCCTGACTGCCTGTATTGTTTAGTGCCAGGCCAGTGCTCGTACATTTACCTGTTGTCGTAAATAAACCTTTTAACATTGATTCGTGCTGTCTCTGTCTTCTTCTTGGGTCCAGAAACACTTCAGCCATGACATCAGGATGGACTCTGAGAACAAGCCTTCATCAAGAATATTTTCCATGTTGCGCTAGAAGCGAGCTTCTTGGGTTACAGAAACTCCAGCAGAGGTGAAAGGTGGCCGGTCTGCCTAGACTCCAATCTCCAAAGAAAATATCCAAACATCCATACATTTTAACTGCTTATCCAATTCAGGGTCATAGGGAGGGCTGGAGCACCACGCTGCCCAAGATCTAAATATGTGGACGCAAACAGGACTCGGCTAGCTGTTAACTATCAAGAGCCAAGATAAAGTTATCCACGGAGAATACAGTGCAGAACTCAAGTCCTCACATGGTCATTGAAGAAGAACTTACCAGTAGCTAAATGTAGCTGTCAGCTTATAACAATGAAGTGTGTTAAAGGCCAAACAGATAGATATTTACTTTTTGAATTGCTGGAGACCAAAACAGAGCTAAAAGAGAGTGAATACTGGACTGGAAATTCACATCTTTGGAAGTAGATGTTTGGTTACATGTTAGGCAAATGTGCTTTATGAAGTGATCATTTATTAATGGTTTATTTACAGTGTGTGCTCCCCTCAAGTAGCCAAAAATGCAGTGACTGCAGGTTTGAGGGAGGATTTTCACTACAAGGCTCCATGAGGACAACTATTTTGAGCTATTTTTCAAATATAATTATATATATTGTATATGATCGAAAGCCTGTGTAGTTTTCTGATATATTCTCATGGTTTGGGTTAGTTCCCTTAGTACCAATGATTATCATTGAGAGGAAATCTTAATACTACAAAATACAGTGATATTTAGGGGTTATTTAAATTGAACTCTGGTTATTTTTTCCACTTTGCTGCCGTTCATTTGTACAGATATGAACACCGTAACTGCACCAAACCCACCATGCTGAGACCCTTTGGAAGAGGTGGTCTCGGTCCAAGTCCAAACAAACTAGAGCGGTTCGTTTATGGTGTAAATGTGATCAGACCTCAATCCGACCCAACTACCAGGTTGCAAGTTTGAGCTAAACGCCTTTCTGTAGCGAGGTATGCTTTGCATTCTGAGATGCAGCAGGTTACCACAGATGTGTACAGTACACAAACGGTCAGTATGGGCTAGCAACCAGCTGTAAAATGAATATAAATTCTCAATGTTACCCACTAGGTCAGAACACAGCACCTTCTTCCTGTATTTACTTTTGTTCCTCATGACCCAGACACATCTGGCCAATAAATGGACTGAACGTTCTCACGTGGTTTGTAGTTTTGATTTGCTTGGAGTTTTCTCTGTGTGAAAAGAAACTAAACCACGGGAAAAAGCTACAAGTTTACAAACTCATCAACTGATTTGGACCAGAGTAAACTAACTATAGGTGTGAGAATGCCCTAAAACGAGTACTCAAGGTTGTTTCCTGTTTGAAATATAAACTGTATATAAAAGAAGGAAGTAGCCACCATGAAGTCACCCATTGGTCTCTGAACCACGATTCTGAAGCCTCGATTTTGGCATTTTGTGCTGCTGTCAGTTCAATATTTTGCAAACCCTGATAATATTCGGTAGAGTTGTGGAATTTCCAGCTAACGCTAGCGCTGACTAGCTATCTTAGTTAGCAAGATACATGCATATTTTACTGTGATGCTAATTTTGGCTAGCAAAAAAACAGGCTTAAAACAAAATCTACCCAAGGGGAAAAGAAGAGTGGTCAAAACAAATGGCACCCACCGCCATACGTGTGCATAACTTTAACCCTTAACAGAATTTAAACAGGTGAACTTCATAAGAATTCATCACACATATAAATGTTATAAAGGGGGAAACTATCCATAGAGACCAAAATCCCTTTTTTGTAGCAGGCTCTAAGCATGTTTATTTCTGCTGTAAAGTTGGACATTTTAACATGGGAGTCTATGTGGATTGATTTGCTATTGGAGGCACCCTCTAGTGGACTGCAGTTTTTTTGCTTCATTTTTTAACCCTTGAGGTTCCTGCTTGTTTTCAATGTGATACTGAATAAAAGTGTAATGTCAAGCTGTCCACATACTTTTGGCCATGCCTTGAAGATGATGTCTTTATCACCAGAAGCCTCTGTGCATCAGTGACAGGACATTTACCCTCTATCTACAGGGATTTCTGTAAACTGTATTGTTTTCACATTATTTATGTTACATAATCATGTTTTATTCATGTGAGTCTGATAAAGATTCAGCCTATTGTTTATACAAACCTCATTAGCAATCATGTATGACAAGCCGGGCAGCACTCGGCTGAAGCACTCATCCATAACTGATTACACACACACACACACATACACACTATATCTCTGTTACATAAGCAGCTGGATGTTTTCTTCACCCCCAGCTAAAAATCACAAAAACAACCTTGACTTTTAAACTAGCCATACATTTGGAGCCAACAGAAGAAATCACTAAAATACAATAACATACCACAAATGCAGTTTTCAAACCAACAAAGCAGTTTTAGTGATTTTTTTTTTTTTTTTTACGGGCAGGCTGTATATATAGGGGAGCTACAGATGATTTCTTTGTTTCAATAATGAAAACATTTAAAAAGCTAACAGTTAGCTACTAGCTCTGACAGAGGCTGCATTTTGAGTGAGTTTTTGCCAGTAATGAATTTTTCAGCCCTACAGAGTCGCCTGTCCCATTAGCTGTTTTGTTGAGATTGATGATGAATTTGGGGAATTGCTGCCTGACATGCAGCGTGGTGTAAATCTAATGTCGATCAGGTGCGATGAGAGCCCGGAGACGGTGTAGACGAGCGAGGTCTGGGCTTGAATTTACTGCTGGTCCTCCTGGAGATGTTGTGGGTGTAATTCAAACATGATGGAAATTGCTTCCTTGACAACCTCTGACTTATTTCCTCTTCTCTCCTCTTATGTCTGTGTTGGGCTTCAATAGCTGTTCGCTCTAATTTAACAGCATGAGGGACACTAATAAATGTAGCTCAAGACACAGTTGATAAATTGAGTGAAACAAAGAAAACACTTCAACAAAAAGAAGAATACTAGAAAAAATAAAGCTGTGAGATTGCAGTTACTTGAGTTTAGTCGCTGCCAAACAAGTTCTGAATATCATTAAAATAATATGTAATCTCAGCCTCATCAGGAAACCAGAGCAAAACAAACACATCCAAATCTTCTTCCTGACTGCACAGAGCACGTACCCCCAGAACAAACACCGAGGAAGGATGGACGCAAATAAATAATGTCATTAAGTTCATGAACTGCTGAACTCCACTGAAAAGATCCTGAGTATTGTTCCCCAGAATTTGTTTTGACTGCTGCACCTAAACTCCAATCTAACATACACATGCAGTACACTGGCATTAGTCTAAACCTAAAGAAGAAGAAGAAGAAGATGTTCTTGGGAAAGTTGGGAAATTACAGTGTTACAGCAGCCAAAAAAGTGAAAGAAGTCATTAAATAAATCAAAATCGAAACCTTATACAATAAGCTGGAAAAGGGTGGAGTTAATGTTAATTTAATGTTAATTAAACTGTTAATTTACCAGTCGGTCTACGTTCCTACCCTCACCTATGGCCATGAGCTCTGGGAAGCGACTGAAAGAATGAGATGGTGGATACAAGTGGCAGAAATGAGTTTCCTCTGAAGGGTGAGGAGCTCTGAGGGGCTCAGAGTAGAGCTGCTACTCCTCCATATCGAAAGGAGCCAGTTGAGGTGGGTCAGACATCTGACCAGGATGCCTCCTGGGCACATCCTAGGTGAGGTGTTTCGGGCATCCTTCAGCCGTCTTCGGAATGCCTTGGTTCCCCTGGAAGAGCTGGAGGAGGTGGATGGAGACAGAGGTCTGGGCATCTCTGCTTAGACTGCTGTCCCCACAGCTCAGACCCAGATAAGAGGCAAATGGATGGATGGATGGATGGATACAACAAGGAGCTTAAAATGAATGCAGGTATTATGGTATAATATGGTAAAGATTTTCTGTATCTTGAAACAGACGTTAGAGAAAGTGTTCAACTGCATGTCCAGTAATTGGTGCAGAGGACAATCTGGATCCATTAATTATATGCCAGCTTCTGAGTCTGTAAAGTGAAACTAATGCAAAATGCCTTTAATCTGCATTCTTTCTAAAGGCTGGCAGGTTGCAAAAGGAAGACAAATCTATGGGAAAATGACCCTCCTTCTAACTTGATCTACAACCTCTGTAAACATTTTCCTGATGACTTTATAGGCTCAACCTTCAGTTTCAAGTCTTATTGACTTGAAACTAACAGTTGAACAACATGAAGTTGATTTTGTAACTTATGATCCCATGTAAGAGCAGAAAAGAATAACAAAGCTGGATGTGCTTTAGGAGATTGACAAGTCTCTACTTTATAAGCATGCAGTGTCCCTCAGTGTTTCTCAGTCAGATCCACCCCTTGTACACATCACTTCTGGTTTCAATAGTCAAGATAACAATGTACAAACACTCAGTTCTAGGCTTTAAGACAGGAGTTTACTTGCCAGTGCCTCTTTTATATGCGGTCATGACATCCAAATAATATTTAGATCAAATTTGCGTCCATTAGAGTTTGGCAGTAAGTTAAAATTTTAAGTAGAACAACTGATGACTGCTGGTATATTTATAATTGTATGGTGAGAGACTCTCCACTCCCCAAATCACACACAATCAGAGACTGAGCATGGAAAAGCTCAAGGAGAAAAAAAATTATTTTGGTTTTAAACTGGAATACTGGACCTAAAAACGCTTCAGCCTGCAGCCTCTAACTTAACTGGTGGTGATATCAAACGATATAAAAGATCTTAAACATGACTGATGCAACCACTAAAGACGTGTCATTAGTAGTCACTGACATTTTTTGTACTGCCAGTTCCCATTACACACACTATGAATTATACTGTACAAGTGAATTAGTTTCCAAAGTGAATTCTCAAGTAGGTGGATCATTAAATTAACTTAATAAAATGACAATAATCACCTCCCCAAAAACAACCACAGATAGCCAATCACCCAACACTAGCTTCACTCTTGAGGAAGTGAAGCAAAGTCATCTACACACACATCAATGTGTGTGCATGTGTGTGTATATATGTGTCCAGAGCCCATTATGAGAAGCCACAGGCCACAAGACTAGCCATTAGTATTATCTCCCTGTGGAAGGGAAGGACACAGCAGGCGGTGGATCTTTGTATCGCATCCAGAGCAGGAAGACCATCTCTCACTGTCTCCCTCCACCTCTGTCCTTGCGTCTGTCTTTCCTCCTCTCACCTTCTGTCACTCTCAGCAAGTCTCCGGAAAGGTGTTATGGGTGTATTTAGTCATCTATGTGGCTGATTTTACCGCAAAAGCAATAATTTAGCTGTCATGTTGTCACATTTCTTTCCCCCTCAGCTCTGCCATCCAGAGCTGCTATTTACATTCTGTTTCTTCTTTGGTCTTTTTTCATTCTCCGAGCTCAGATGCAAACACAATCTGTCACGCTGTCACGGAGCCAGTTAAACAACGCGAGCGTTTGAGATTCTCCACATTTAGATTTGAACACACAAGCTCGAGGATGTGGCGCGATGGTGTGACACAACAGAGCCCTCAACCACAGATCAAGGCTGCGCTGTAACACCTCCAGCGGAGTGAGCCTTATGCAACAGGGGTGAAAATGTAATGAGGAGGTGGTGGTGGCGACGTGGCCCTGTGAAAGATTGAGGAGGAGAAGGGTCAGTGAACTCAGGTGGAGGGTGTGATGCAATGTTTGAGAGGTGTGAATTGGCTTTTATTATCCTCAGTGACAGATTTTTTCCACACCCATACACACACTGAGGGTTCAGCATTTGGCTCAAGGACACTTTAACACAAATGTCACAATTAGTAACAGACCGGCTGAGCCGCAGCTGCAACAAAAAAGACAAAAGAAGGCCTCTAATAGCCGGACTTGAACCCTATTGTCTGTGCATTTGTCTGTGTCACTTTGATTCCATTCGACAATCTGCTGCCGTGCTGATGTTCACCAGACGCAGCGCTATAAAGCATCTCAGTCAAGTCGTTTTACCACACTCTTTACAGGTCTTCATTTAACACGGTATGCAGAACAGAGCCACACCAGTGTGTCACAGATCACAGATACACTATATTGCCAAAAGTATTCACTCACCCATCCAAATCATTGAATTCAGGTGTTCCAATCACTTCCATGGCCACAGGTGTATAAAATCAAGCACCTAGGCATGCAGACTGCTTCTACAAACATTTGTGAAAGAATGGGTCGCTCTCAGGAGCTCAGTGAATTCCAGCGTGGTACCGTGATAGGATGCCACCTGTGCAGTAAGTCCAGTCGTTTAATTTCCTCACTACTAAATATTCCACAGTCAACTGTTAGTGGTATTATAACAAAGTGGAAGCGATTGAGAACGACAGCAACTCAGCTACGAAGTGGTAGGCCACGTAAAATCACAGAGCGGGATCAGCGGATGCTGAGGCGCGTAGTGTGCAGAGGTCGCCAACTTTCTGCAGAGTCAATAGCTACAGACCACCAAACTTCATGTGGCCGTCAGATTAGCTCAAGAACAGTGCATA
>VUQI01022232.1:6641-18838 GCA_015106735.1 Paratilapia polleni
AGGTTTTCATTGAGGGTATCTCTGTACTTTGCTCCATTCAGCTTTCCCTCAGCCCTGACCAGTCTCCCAGTCCCTGTTGCTGAAAAACACCCCCACAGCATAATGCTGCTACCACCATGCTTCACTGTTGGGATGGTATTGGGTAGGTGATGAGTGGTGCCTGGTTTCAAGGTCAAGGTCAAGGTAAACTTTATTATCCCCAAGGGGCAATTTGTGGCACAGCCAGCAGCAAACAAGCACACACTCAAGCAGACAACCAAAAAAATCACTACAGTCTCTCATTTAAAATATGAATAGCAGCAGTGACAAAGGAATACGTAAGTCTATTAGTTCTGCACCGTGGATGTTTATATCCTCCAGACATAACATTTAAAATTGAGGCCAAACAGTTCAATCTTGATTTCATCAGACCAGAGAATCTTGTTCCTCACAGTCTGAGAGTCCTTCAAGTGCCACTCCAAGTGGCCTTTCATGTGTTTTGCACTGAGGAGAGGCTTCCATCTAGCCACTCTGCCATAAAGCCCAGATCTGTGGAGGGCTGCAGTGATGGTTGTCTTTCTGGAACTTAGTCCCATCTCCACACTCTGTACCCTCTGGCCCAAATATGGTCACTTCTGGCTCCAAAAATCAACATGGTGCCAGCCAAAACCAATGAATGATGCCATGGTGACTATGTCCATCTTTTATACTGTCTATGGTTTTAATGAAAATTATTTTTTTAAGGGAAAGTAAACAAGCAAGAGAATTCTGATGCTTTACGCTGACCTTTAAGTATAATTAAACTTGGATTTTTCTTTAAAATTGTGGGGGGCTGGTCATGACCTTTTTTTGGCTTCTGAAGTGAAGCCTGCCAGATAAAGTCTGCTGTCTCCCTGTAGAGCAGAAAAATATAGATATGATACAAAATACGAGAAAAGTCAGTTAAAATGCCCCATTTAAGAACTAAGTGCAAGCTGAAACTAAAGATCTAATGCTGTAGGAGTTCACTTTAAGACTTTTTCTGACATTTTGAAGAATCATTCCAAATGTCAGCAAACGAAGGTCCAATATGAAGAGGAAGTCAAGGTATCAACTGTTGAGGAGTTAGGTCTGGAAATGTGTGGAAAAACTAGAACAAACTCATGAGGATTGGTTCATTTTCCCATACGCAATTCCTGAGAGAGATGTCTTGAGTAAAGCTAATTTAAGCAAATTTTATTAACCAAAATATTATTAAAACAAGTATAGTTTGACAAGTATGAATAGAGAGCATCACAGCTATTTAAATTATTTTACATTTAAATATGAATATCCAGGGTCAAACTGAATATGAGATAAGTGACACACTGGCACTGATATGTCTGTGATAGAAAGATTTTTGGTGATGACATTGGCCTGCCAGTATCCTGTGGGCCTTAGGTATGATAAGATTATCCCCTTACCTTAAGCTGGTTTATTTGAACCAGCATTTACCCTGGGAAAAAAGAAAAAACAATCTCAAGTAATTGCTTCTATTATTGTTTACATGTATACTGAGTCTACAAGTTTCCCCAAAACAAGTGAAAAATAGTGAGCAAATCAAAAAATTAGATTTTTTTCTTGTTTTGTTGTCTTCCTGTTCTTAAGAAAAACAAAATTTGAAAAATGAAAAAAGAAAAAAAAAGACTAAGCAATTTATCAAAGCTGAACTGGATTACTGCTCGGTAACAGCAGCAACTCCTCAATCCATTTAGATGCTTTTATTGAATCAAAATTTCCAAAACGGATCAGACCAACAATGATTTTTAGCTGATGCATCATGTAGATGCTGCATTTTGACATTTATTGAAATTGAGCTTTCCTTTATATGTAAAAACCCTGCATCTGTTATCATATGCAGGCAAATTAAATGCCTACATGCATCCGTCTGAATACTGCAGGAATTAACCAGATGAGGTAATCAGATGAACAATGCTCCCATCTCATCTGCATGTGAGGTGGAGCAGGTGCAGCCGCTC
Source organism: Paratilapia polleni (assembly GCA_015106735.1). Classification (NCBI taxonomy): domain Eukaryota; kingdom Metazoa; phylum Chordata; class Actinopteri; order Cichliformes; family Cichlidae; genus Paratilapia; species Paratilapia polleni. The sequence continues at coordinate 8,618 of VUQI01022232.1, forward strand.
TTATCATGCTGGAGGTGCCTCACCTTTCCTGCACACAATGACCACGGTGCTGCGTAACACGATCCTGTATTGACAGAGTGGGAACAGGTGCTTTAAATTTGATTAATCATCATGAGGCCGACATCAGGAGCAGGCTGCAACAAAGCTCTCGGAGGCGAAGCTCTTATCTGCACAGCAGTGTGGAAATCATGACTGGCAAAGGGCTGGGGGGGTTTGATGGAGTGAAATGAACATGTGAGTGTACATGGTGACGCCTCGAGTGTAAAGAGCGCTGCTGTACATGAGGTAAATATTTGAAGTGCAGGATGTTAAAATAAATCAGAGTCAGATTAAGATCAGACAGCCTTTAAGGCCCAAATAGGGCTCACAGCTGAAACCATGCATAGCGGTGTTTAACATTATCCAAACAGGTCACTTTCACTGCTTTTTGTCAGCTTTTACTAAAGTAATAAAAGAAAACTTGCTATGTGTGCCATTTCATACTGACTGAAAAAAAAAAATGCTCAGGCAGTCCTTAAAGAGAATGACATTCCAAGGAACTAAAAGTCCCGGGTGTGGGTTTCATTTTGAGGGGCGTGTCTGTGTTTTTGCCTTTACTGCATCAATTTATAATGGAAATGTTTATTTATGGAAATAAACGCACAAAAATCAGGCAGCAGGTGACAGCTCAACATCTACTGTATTTGGAATATAATGCAGCGAGGCTCTCTGGCATTTTCTATCACTTTCAAATAATTAATCTCAACTTTTTAATATTATCAGTGTTGAATCAACACACTAACAGGCATGATTTACTCTTCTGTCCACTGGAAACTGTCCCTGTCTTTGACAATCAATGCCAAAGAGCTTTGAAGCTGTTTTGAAGGCACACGATGGCCCAACACCTTACTGAAACACTGTGTTGATTTTTCCTTTCATTTGTATCTTTAGCTACATGAACAGACCTGCAGCAGATGGTCTGACTCCCCTCAGGGGACTGGTTTCAACATCATGGAGTCAGTCTGGGATTACATGAAGAGACAGAAGACTCTGAGACAGCCTGAAGCTGCAGAAGATGCTGGAACAACCAACATGCCAAATGTCCTCTGCCAGTTTATTGTATGAGTCACTCTTTTGGCAAAACCTTAAACAGTTTTCACTGAGTTAGACACAATTTGCAGATCTCTAAGAAACTCTAAACACATTTTAAAAAGCTAACCACAGGAGGCAGAATTTAAATAAAACTACAACACAGAAGTCCGATCTTAAACACGAACACGACTCTTGTTGCTACTGATGTAATTTAACCAATATATACCACTTCAGAGTTCACAGCCAGCATTGGTATCTAAGGTTTCTTCCAACAATGGATGAAACAATCCGAGAAGCAGAGGAGTAACAGGAAGGGCAAGATCTGTGATGTTTGTCTACATGGAATGACAATCTAATAAATAGAGGCAGGAGAAATGTATAGTATGAAACCTACATGTCTCATACTATTATTTTTTAATTGAACTGCCTCATTCCACATTTTTCTAACACAACATAATGTTTACTTAATTCATACGTCTTATAATCAAGTTGGCAAAAAAACGTGAAACTGATGACAAATTATAGTATGAGACATTGAAGTCTTATGAGATATTAAATACACACAGATGTAAGTGTACAAACATTTACTATATGTTCTCTTCTGTTTATTTTTCATATTTGAATGAGCAAAGCAGGACAAAGAAGTAGGAAGTAGGGTTGCCGCCATAATCATGAATCTTTACTGTATCCTGATGTTTCATTTCATTATTTGCAGAACTGCAAGTTAACCACACGAGTTCGGAAAGAATTGAGCTCCATGTCCTGAACACTGTGTAACTTAAAGTTTTTATGTAGTGTGTCAAAAATGCTCAGTACTGTTATTATTTTGACTGGTTTTGTGTGTTATCTGAAGACATTGTGTTACTTTGAGTGCACATTAAACTCTTGAGATGTGATTGTGAGGTTGTGTGAACATAGACTGAAAATGGGGTTTTGTATGTACAGTTTTGAGGAAAGTTTGAAGTTTTCATGAAATGTGTCTTTGCAAATATGAAAAACCGTAAGCCAGAAGAAGAGGAAAAAGACACCTGAAACAGATGGTCTGACTCCCCACAGACCCTTCATTTCAACATCATGGAGTCAGTCTGAGATTACATGAAGGTAGAGAAGACACTGAGGCAGCCTGGGACATGTAAACTATTCATAGCATCCTCACATCACTTTCTGAAAGGTTAAAACACTAAATCCTATTTTCTGAGCCAAACACTTTGTGTCCTGATTAGTCAATCACTTTTTTTTACTGTATGCATATTTGTCTGCTGTAGAATTACACAGCAACAATGTGAGAGTGGAATGACTTTTTTGTGGCGTTACATGTACAGAGGAGGGTGTGTAGTGAATTCTCAGTACTGTAGTTTAACAATTAAGTTTTGTGTCTCAGTGAATGTGGAAAAACTGCAATGGGTGTGAATAAAGGCTGTTCAGAAGTAGCTTAATAGGGTTTAAAATGTAAAAAATAAAACATGAATGTTCATTCCATCATACTGTGCATTTCATCCTTCAGTAATGGAGTTTCTCCTGCATACCTACAGTATGTCTGAACCCCTTTGAAACAGCACCGTCTAGTGGTCACACTTGAACCCTGCTGGGCTCTCTCTCCCTAAACTCCCTGGCAGGCTGTTTCCTGTCAGCCAGCTGCTGCCGTGCCCACCTGGTCCTCTGTGAGCTGCCTGGACGGGGCGTTGATGCCAAGCTCCTCCAGCGGGTAGATGATCTGGCGTCGTGGGCGGACGGGGACGGCACAGTTGAGGACAAAATCCAGATGGTGAATGCAGGAATTCTGAGTGCAGAGGAAGAGGGCACACAGTGAGCTCAGAGAGAGAAAATCCCATCGGAGGTTAAACAGCATCAGTCTGGGGCTTTGGAGGGGCAACTGGAAGGCTACACGGTGATAACGAGCTCGGGTGAAGAGTTTAGATGATGCAAGCGTTACACCACTGACACACACTGCCCAAACAGAGCTAATTCTCTGCTTATCTTCTGCCATTATTCCATTTACACATCATGATCTTCCAATCTGGTGCTTGTTTGTGGAAGGTAATTAGCAGAGGAAGTGGAGGCCTCTACACATTGAGGAAATGCCTTATTATGGTGTGGAGAGGTTGAGCTGGCAGCGCTGTCGACACCTGCTGCCCCGACCTCTGGGACCAGCAGCCTGCTGCAAAAAAATGACCTGCTGACAGGCGCAACATGAGGAAAACCCGTCTCTTTGATCAGGTTAGACGGCCGCGGAGCACAATCTGCTCTCTCTGTAAATACAATTCTGGTGAATTACAGGAAATCATTTATAAAACTTGATGTAAAAGTCAATTTCTTTTTCACAACCTGGCTCTCAAACAAAGTGTCCACTGGCTGGCTTTCCTGAGTTTAAGAATTGCAGAGAAGGACGGTACATGTTTTGGACTTTTCACTGTATCTTTCAAATGGAAAAATCTGTGTTACAAACCAAATGGATCGCATCGTGAAAGTGGTTTTCCAAAGTCTGAATAATGAGCTTCAGTCAAATAGTCTAAGAAATGACCTCATTTTCCTGATTACTTTTCATTATTAGACTGCTTAATGATGTGACATGCTTCTGCTGCAGTGAAACTACAACTTCCTGAAGATGGACTACAAACTGCTCATCTTTAGATGATTTGCCGATGCATTCTTAGCATGTTGTTTCATTCAGGTCATAGAAGGGAGAGAGAACCACTGGTGAAAAATACCACTCAAGTACATACAGTTGTGGCCAGAAGTTTACATACGTACACAAGTAGGATGAAACCATCCATCCCACTGTTCCTAAATTAAATAATATTACCTACTGTTGGAGTGCCCTGCTTCTTTTATAGTCACTGGATTTGACTTGAAGCATATATTTTACAGTGTGTGATCAGAGGCTTGCTACATTAATGAAAACTTGTGTCAGAGCAGACTTGCACCCAGCTGGAAGGGGCCCAATGGTGAAGGGCCAAGCGAGGACCCGGAGGTCCCTGTGCACTCACCTCCTGGACGTGGTGGGGGGGATAGATTCGGAGGTACAGGCAGGATTTGTGAGCTAGCCGGAGGACCTCCTTAAAGAGGTGCTTGGAGAAGTGCTGGAAGGAGGGTTTGAGGACGAAGTGGAGTATCTGAGCGTGCTCATCGTAGCGATGGTGGCTGAAGTAGATGAAGTTCTCAATGTTGTAGCGGGCACGGATGTACTCGATGTCCTGACAAAGACAGAGTCATGTCAGCTCGACGACAGAGCAACATTTTCAGGACAGATATTTGAACTGTATGTTTTACTCCTTTTATTTTAACCCTTTTGTTTTATTGGCTTTGATCCATTTAAATAACAACACATATACATAGTGTACAACCACAGAAAACTGTTATTTTCTGTAGTTCTCTCTTACTATTACTATTATAGCGCTACCCATTATTATATTATATTTCTCATATCATGGACATTGCTGCCATGTTACTTTCATTATAAGAATATGTTGACATATAGCCACTAAAACACTTAACCAGCAATGTATGGTTGATGTATTTCCACTAATAATTAATAGCTAAATAATTAAGAAATAATACGATTATTAATTACAACCATGTTAATTGATATTATTTATATACTATGACATACTATAGTATATTATATTAATATTTACTCTGTATTATAGCAATGTGAGTATTAGTGTATTAGTCTTAGTAACACCAGTGCTTATAAAAAGCTTCTTTCGGCTGCTCCCTTATCCACAAGGGGTCGCCACAGTGAATGAATCTGTATATTTGATTTGGCTGATTTTTACTCCGGATGCCCTTCCTGACTCAACCCCCTAGGGTTTTGTGCCTCCTCCTGGTCACAAACCGGGGATCTTCTGCTTGTTAGACAAATGTGTAAACCACTATTTATCCTTCTTCCTGTGTGTGTTGGCACCCCATTCACAGTCGCTGGGGTATAGTCATCTGGACTGGACTAATATTTTTAGCTTTTGTTTTTTGACTATTTTAATTTATTATAACCTTTTTCTTTTATTGTTTTAATTGTTTTTACTGTTGATGATGGTTTTATCTTTTGAATGGCTTAATGATGCCTTGATTTCTTGCTGTGCAGCACAGCTTCTGTTATGTTTAAATGTGCTATTCAAATATAGTGTTTGGGGGTGTTTTGGAGGAGGTCACGCAGTGGGTCAGGTCTGGGGGTGACTCAGAGCTGATTCATATGTAAACATCCAAGTGATGCCAAACATGGTGATCATAAAAACTGAGGAAAATCTGTTATCAACTACAGAGCTGCTCGAGTGCCAGTCAGATAATACAGGTATTCCCAGTAGCTTTGTTTTTTATTTCATTATCCCTATCACTTAGTTTTCTCCCTCTTAATATATTTTTTCTCCCCCATTGTTCCAAATGCTTGACACTGGACTGAATAATGTTAAAGACACTCACGCAGCACTTTCTCTCATATACCATACAAACAATCATATCCCGACATCCCTCACAATCCTGTCCTAATGTTTTAACAGTATGTCTTGTTTCTATAAGTATCATGAGTCCATGTCCTGTCCTAATCTGTCTCTTGTAGTATTAAGAAATAATAAAAACAAATAAAAGCTGCCAATTATCATAAAATTATAATAAAAATGAACATGAATGAAATTACAGAACTTTTTTTTTTTATGTGAAGCATAGCTCCTAATGAAATAAAAACACTTTTATTCATTTAAAACACACTTTAGTCACACAGGAACTGAGCATTAGGGTTGCATCAATGAAATTCTGGGTCAATGTTCAAAACAGCTGGGCTAATTTGATTACTATGGACTTTTTTGTGCTTTTAAAATGTTGAGAGACTACAGAAGAGATTAAAAAAAGCAGGGGGTATATCTGACTTGTCCTCTCGATCCTGTAATTCTTTTAAAACAGGTCACTGGCATCTCTGACCAGCTTTTATTAGAAATGTTTTCAAAGCTCTAAGTGTAAAATAGGTGGAGTGCTCCTTTAAGGCAGAATGAGCGTTTAAAGGTTTAACACTTCACACACGTGCTAAAAAAGTCTCCATTTCAGGTTCATCTGCAGAGTTTTACTAATAAACCACACTTCCTGTACCTGCTCATCTCTGATGATGACTATCCCCACTACCTCACCATCTGCCTGGGCGACGAAGGCCTGCTTTGGGACCGCATCCTGAGAAACAAGTGAACCGAATGAAAACACGTCAAATTTCCATGATTCCGCTGAACTAAACATGAGCAGAGTGCACTTTACTTGTAGCTGAGTCCAGTGCCATGAATACACATGAAGTGGCTGCATTCTCATTTGAGAAGTAATTATCAGTGTTGGAGCTGCAGCAGTGACAGCTGGGGTGTCAGTCAGAGAGGAAAATCCGTTCAGCTGAATTCTCACCAATCTGTTCCCTGGCACATGAGCCGATATTCCTCGTTATTCCAAGACAATCATCATACCGGCTCCAGTTACACTTGACGGTCCAAATTAATCATCATCTCATTTTTTAAAGTTAAGGGGAGCAAGAAGAATCTCAGCCTTTCAGATTTTCTATATTAACCCTTCGTTGTTTTAACGATCTCAGGGTTTTGGTTCCTGTTTTAACTTTGTTTTTTCTTGTGATACATGTCATTTTAATATATTATTGTGTTCCAGTTTTTGTCTTGATTTTATAAATATTCTAGTCTCCCCAGTCTTTTCCTGTGTGTGCCTCACTTGTTTACTGTGTTAGTTCCTCTGTCTGACATTTTCTTTAGTGTCTGTCATGTTAGTTGCCTTTTAGTTATTTCTTGTTTTACTTTGAAGGTTCGTTTTCTTTCCTGTCTTGTGTTAGTTTTACTCTCTGATCTTTTTCTGTGTTTTTGATTGTCTTCACCTGTGTTTCCTCCTGTGTTCTGCCCTCACCTATTCCCTGCTGTCTTCCCATTTGTCTTTGTCAGATCGTCTGCCTGTGTTCCCCATCTATCCCCATGTTTTCTAAGCTCCCTGTGCTCTGTTGGATTCCTGTTTTGTGGGCTGCGGTCAAATAGACAAATTTGTTCTAGGTAGGTTTCTAACTGAGTGAGATGACCCTGAAGTATCTGCATGGCAGCCATAATAAGAGCTGATTTAATCCTTTAAATACTAAGGAAAGGTGCTTCAATGTTTCCTTTACTATCTCCTTTAGTAGAGGATACACTTGAGCATCCTTTAGGACAGGAAAGGTGAATTCCCCTTCACCCCTTTCCTTCACCTCATGACGTTTTCCATCAAGGGCAAGGAAAGGTAATTAGGAACAGACATGTGAGGTCATTTTTTTGGACTATTCAACTGCAGTCCTTGTTTATTTTGGACTTTGTATGAGCCAATAAATGGCTCACTACAAATATTTATTTGTGTTTGACACATGACTACATAACTGATATTTGTTAATTGTTGATCTCTAAGGGAAAGCAGGGTTGTATTGGTCATACCAAGTTTGGTAAGTCTTATTTATCCAGAATTCGTCACAATTTAGTTTTATCTAAGAGGTGAAAATCTTTTTCAGCAGATACATTTGAATGTCTGAAGTCTGAATATTTGTCCAGTCTAAACCAGTCGAGGTCTGTCTTTGTGAATCTGATTCCTGGTGTGTCAGTAACAGTGAGTGCCGGCTGACCAGGTCACTGCGGGTCTCATAGTAGCAGTCCAGGTCCCGCAGCAGGGACTCATTCAGGCTCAGGTCCTTCTTCAGATCAGAGATAGCAGGCCGGTCTGCAGCCACAGCCAACCTCACCTTCAAACTCCTGTGGGGAAAAAAAACAATAAATGAACATACTAAGTCTATGGAAATGCTATGTATAAAGTTTTAACACTAATAAATAACTTCTATAAATAACTGAGCCCAGAAGTTTTTTTATGCTGTTTCGCAGCCAAGAATGTGTTGACCTGTTGCAGTATGGTTCTGCACTACAGGAGTCCATGGATGATTTTTCAAATACCTGTATACACTCACCAGCCACTTTATTAGGTACACAAGTTCAACTGCTTATTAACCCAAATATCTAATCAACCCATCGCATGGCAGCAGCTTAGTGTATTTAGGCACGTAGACATGGTCAATACAACCTGCTGAAGTTCAAACTGAGCATCAGAATGAGGAAGAAAGGTGATTTAAGTAACTTTGAATGTGGCATGGTTGTTGGTGTCAGATGGGCTGGTCTGAGTATTTCAGAAACTGCTGATCTGCTGGGATTTCCCCACACAACCATCTCTAGTGTTTACAGACAATGGTCCACAAAAGAGATATCCAGTGAGTGGCAGTTCTCTGTCTTGTTGATGCCAGAGGTCAGAGGACAATTGCCAGATTGCTTTGAGCTGATAGGAAGGCAACAGTAACTCAAATAACCACTCACTATAATCAATGTATGCAGAAGAGCATCTCTGAATGCACAGCACGTCACACCTTGAAGCAGATGGTAGAAGACCACAACAGGTGCCGCTCCTGTCAGCTAAGGAACTGACAAGGGAACTGAGGCTACAATTCAAACATGGCCATCAAAATTGGACTTTAGAAGGTTGGAAAAACATTGCATGATCTGACAAGTCTCAACTTCTGCTGCAACATTCAGATGGTAGGGTCAGAATTTGGCGTAAACAACATGAAAGCATGGATCCATCCTGCCTTGTATCAACAGTTCAGGGTGGTGGTGGTGTAATGGTGTGAGGGGTATTTTCTTAGCACATTCTGAGCCCCTTAGTGAGCATCATTTAAAAACACCACAGCCTACCTGAGTATTGCTGCTGACCACGTCCATCCTTTTATCAGCACAGTGTACCCATCTTCTGATGGCTGCTTCCAGCAGGATAACACACCATGTCACAAAATCATCTCAAATCATCTCAAACTGGTTTCTTGAACATGACAATGAGTTCACTGTAGTCAAATGGCCTCCCCAGTCACCAGATCTACATGTGGTTCTAATGTGATAAACTGTACCTCTCATGTGCAGTCACAACTGTACCATGAGTGCTTTTCTGAACACTATCAAAGCTGTCACCTTGTTATCTTGTGAAATAAACAAAACTGCAACTGTCAGACAGGTGAGTGCAGACGTGTAATGAAGCTGCATGTTTTTTTTAACAGAATGACCAACCTGAGTCCATCGCGGTGAAAGATATACAGTTCATGGTGCAACAAGCTGGTGGGACCTGACGGTACCCTGATAAAGTTCTGCAATAAGGGGAACTCGGGGGACAGACTCGGAACTGTGATGACGCAGAGGTTCTGGTGCTGACACACACAAGGACAACACACATGAATCTGGCATATACATTAAATATCATAGGAGGTTATTAAGAGGAATGATTAGGTGTCTTAAAAGGTTTTCTCTGCTTTTATTAACAAAATTTTTTTAACAAATCAACATTACTGTGCAAAAGTTTTAGGCTCTGAAAACAAGTTAGGATCAAAATCCAGGAAGACTTGCTAGATACCATGTGATGTAAGTATGACCATAGAAAACTATTAAGCTATCTGTCGTCAGGTAAATTTGATGACCCCGATGAAGACTTGGAGTCTGTTTTCTCTGCCAATATGCTCGAAGAATAAACTTAAAATGTAAGAAGTTCTTTGTACCTCTACTTGCCCCAAGGAGAGTACCTGTCGGATCAGCCATTAGAGCCATGCGGCGCTTCCATTCTTGAATTTAGCCTCTTAAGGATACTTTTAAAAAATAATACCATGAAGAGTTTTATATTTAACAACCAGAAGTCCGGTAAACAGAAAAAATGAAATCAAATCAACACTTCTTGTTTTTGTTGCACTTTTAAAACAGCGCAGGTTCAACAGCTTGCTCCAAGCTAGCTTGTATTAGCTGGTCACTTGTGACTCCAAAAAATACAACATGGCGGGAGCCAAAACGCTAATGCTGAGCCCAGAAACCAATGGGTAATGTCATGGTGGCTAAATCCATCTTTTATATCCAGTCTATGGTTGGGGTTCATTGAATTTTGGGAAAAATCAGATAAGAATCTGAAGATCTAGGATATCTGGGGGAGTCTAATAGTTAAGGATATACCAGCACATTACAGTGGTCATTGATTGATTACCGACTGCAGGACTTTGGTCTCTCACTGCCCTTTTATCTTGTCTCTCTACACCAGGGGTTCTCAAACTGTGGGGCGGGCCCCACTAGTGGGGCGCAAAACTACTGCAGG
>VUQI01022233.1:3796-17975 GCA_015106735.1 Paratilapia polleni
CTGACTATGCAGCCGTCGCTCAGGATGTGCACTGTAGTCAGAAATATTGGTGCTCTCCAGCTCTTAAGGCCTTATTTCCACTATCTGATCATGATATCTGATGACATTTTATCAGTGGTTTTTGTATGAAAGAGGGATCACTGACACATCATTGCTTTTATTTTTAAATAACTTTAAACAATTAGCAAATAAGTGTTAAATACTGCAAAAAGAACAGATTGAATTTGTGTGCATGTTGCTGAAATCAGATCACAATAAATGTGACAGAGAAAGGTGGAAACCCTGATTTTGGAACAGAGGAAGGTAAGTAAGGTGAGGCGCACTCGGTTTGACCCTCAGGGCAGCCCAGGGGTGAGGGGCTACACCAGGACTACCGGTGGTCCACTTCCTTATCTTTCAGGCGGAGCGCCCCGCCGAGCCGGTAGGCCAGGGGTATTGGGTTCGGGCCGGGGCAAGAGGTTGTGACCTCTGCCGGGAGCGAGGGCTACTGTTCTGCTCCACTCGAGCTTATAAAAGAGACGCCTGTTTTCAGAGAGGGGAGGCGGCGGCTGGTCAGATCTTACACACACATGCACACACACACACACACAGGGAAAGTCTTTATGTAACAGTGAAATCAGAAGGTGCACCTCCTAAAAATAAGCAGATTAGACTCCAAAATGTTTCTAATAACTGCACCTCATCTGCTTGTCAGGTTTGTTGCATGTTTTCCCCATTTAGTAAAAACAATGGAGTAAAAATGATGGATATTTATAGCTGTCAGACTGATTTTGTTACTTCCAAACACCTTTATTTCACTTTGACAGTCAACTAGAAACAGGTATTAATTTCCTGTTGGTGAAGTTGCAGAAAAGGTTTGGAAAACTCTTCCAAAAGGTGCACCTTGTCTCCTTTTGTCTCACCTGGTTTTCATCCTTCTTGTTTGGACATGTTTGGGTTTTTGTTACTACTTAATCCAACATCCCACACAGCATTTTTCACCCATTCACAGGTGTTGCATGCAATTACTGCTACATCCTTTTACTTTTGTTTGTAATTTTTCCTCTTTCAGTTAGATTACAGCAGTTTGATCCAGTTCCAAGTTGCCAATTGATATTTGCCAGCAAGTCCAAAAACTGCAGTTCCTCTAATGTCCACTTGAGGCTGGCTCCAAAAGTCCCCACAGACACATAATTGTACCAACAGGCAGTCCGAGAAGTCTGTGCTCCAGTTTTAGTGAGTGAAATTCTAGGATTTTATTACATGGCAATAATCCAGATATCTGGTTCTGTGTGATGTTCACATACACCCAGGAGCTTCCGGTTCTGAAAAGCGACGCCAATATGGAAGTGCCTTAAACCTCTTTTCTTTCTAATGGCCAACAGGGGGCGACTCCTCTGGTTGCAAAAAGATTGTATAGAAGTCTATGAGAAAATGGCCCCATTTCTCCCTTGACCTCAGCAAACCATTTTCTAATTAGTTTATGGCCTTAATCTCTAGTTTAAAGTCTTAGTGAAAACAACTGGGTGATATTTTTGTAAATTGTGGGTGATGATTATGGTGGCTATATGTCCACCTTTTATATCAATCGATATATTACTGTATGGTGGTGTCTGCAGTTCCAAAAAGTAAATTAAATTTGAGCTTATTAACCACAAATTTCTAAATCAGAAAATCCAGTGTTTGGATAAAGGATTTTGTGAAAGGCACATTAAGTAAACATGATACAACCAAAAAGTACAATACATATAATTGACCTTTAATATTTGTCTGTCATTTAGTGCTTTTACCAACAAAAGATGATTATAGATCCCAATATGTTCAACTTTCTGTGCAAACAAAAGACAGAAAAGGATTTGAAAAGGGATTCAGATTCAATAACCAGCTCCATAACTATATCACTACAATTTACTAGTTGTACTTCCTGTGTGGTCTGCCCTCTCTGTCTTTCCTCAAGTTGAGTTGTGACGATGTCTCTCAGGGGACATTTCTGCCACCAAACACAGAGTCACCGAACCTCCACCGTGGCCTCGGGGCTGACATACCTGACAGCGGGAAATGACCACTCCACTTACCAACGTCTGCGAGTGTTTGGAGGCAGCTTTCTTTGTTTACTCTGATGAGGGAGTAAACAAAGGCAGGAGGAAGTGTCCTTTATGTGAGGGAAGAGTGTCCACCGAGCCCTGCAGTCATACGCAGCACACAGCAGGACCACCTGTTACACAAACACACACACACACACACCTTTGGGAGCAAAGAGGTGTCTTCAGGCTACAATGACTCAAATCAGCACTGAGTTGGATCAGCTAAGGTGTGTGAGTAAAGTTTACAAGCCGAGATGACGTTCACAGTGAACCACAAGGTAAGTATTTTCCCCTGTGGTTTGAGTTTGGGTGGGAACATGATTTAAGTGTGTGTGTGTGTGTGTGTGTGTGTGTGTGTGTGTTTAACGAAAGACACACAGGTGTGTTAAAAGTGACACAGCCTCTGTCAGGAGGATAAAATCTGTTAAATTCCTCTTGAGTTTATTTGCAAAACAGCAGCAATCTTTTACTGCCAAGACTCAAAGGCATGTGTAAATATGTCATACACAACAATATTGAAAAATTAGTACAATAACTTAAAGTTATAAGATATTTTTCTTCCAGCTGTAATGCTACACTGGTGTGGTGATGGAAATGCATGGAGCTGCTTTCAGAGACGCTTGGACCGGAAGGGCTCTCGTCTTTTTATCGAGCTGCAGTTCTTTGTTTTATTGTTTTGAATAGACACAAATAGACACGAATAGACTATTCAGTCGTCATTCTCAACCTCTCCACCTTTTTATTAGCACTGTAGCACGTCTTTACATTTTTAAAAACTCATGGTGTACACTACAGCCCATGGGCTCACAATGTCCCGGACACCAAATATTTGGATTCTTCTCGGGCTGCCTAAGATTTCAGTGTGGACATTAAGCTCAGGATCAGGACTTTTTCCAAACCACACAGCAACATTTTAATGACTATCCTCGTGTTGTGGATGGATCATCTCAGATGTTCTCTTGGCTGAAGTTTGGTCCGTTTTCAGCATCTTCTTCCTGCCATTTGATGGTGTCTGTCTCTGGCCATCGGAGACCCTCAACATGAACTTTTACTAAGACCAATTTAACCCTTAATCTCCATCTTCCCTGTGCTAAAGTGTTTAAATGAGCCTAACCACAGCACGAACTGTCACATTGTTTTCATGACAGCACAACTTGGTAACTAATATACTTCAATAGGAAGTGTATTTCGTGTTTGCAACACGTATTTTGTGCAGACAAAGTGGTGGTGACTACAGCAAACATGAAACAAGAGCATAAAAAAAATGGCAACCTTGGTATTTCACCATGATTTTGTTCTAAACCTAACCCAGTTGTTTTTATTGCCTAAACCTAACCATGTAACCACATAACACATTAACTTAATAGCAAAGTAGAAAATATTACAAAGTGTAAAAATTTGTCATGTGTATGACTCTGACGTCACTATCTACCCCAAGTGGAAAATATTAATTTCATTTAAATGGTTTCAAATCGGTATATATGAGAGTGGACAGAGGAAAAATTGTGTTGAGGGCCATGAAAAAAATTTAATGTCCAGAAACACGGTAAAATTTGTGTCCAGACACATGAAAAAACATGCGAATTCATTCCCGGAATAATGAATCGGTAGACTTAAGATGGTGCCGATTTCAAAAACTGCCTTTACACTGTGTCTTTGATCATTACGTCACTAGCCCAACTTCATTAACCCTCCAAACGTTGCTGGTATTTAGTTTTACTTCTTTATGTCTAAAGTTATAGCAGTGCTATATGGTTGAGTTTTTTAGAAATCCTTCAATCAGAACATGGTATGTCATCTTTAAAAATCATTAGCTGACTTCCTGCTAACTCGGCTGAACCTTGCAAATCCTCTTTTTCATGAACACCTGGACATTAAACTTTAAGATTTGGGAGAACACTAATCGTTTCAGTTTGGAAATGAAGGAACATTTGGTTATGTAAATGACTAATGACAATTAGAGGAAAAACCCCATACGTCAGGTTTATCTCTGTTTTCCATGATGCTGAGAATGGAGCTCTGTGAGGGACTGAGCATCATCTTGGTTTCATTGTCCTGCTGCAGAATGAATTTGGACCTAATCAGCATTAGGAAGAAATGTGCAGCCATAAAATCCAGCTTTTTCACTAATGCTGCCTGTATCTATTACTGGCACTGCTGCACTGAAATGTGGCAAAACCAAATTTACGATCACAGAGGTTAATGAAAAACCTATTAGGTCTTTATAATCAGTTTAACTTTATAAAGTTAAACTGTGACTTAAAGTTGTCACCTTAACTTTACTGCCACTCACTCCCTCACCATAACTTACTGCCTCTCTCTCTCTCTCCCAGCAGTGTCCTCCTTCCTCTCCTCCCTAATCCATTTATCATTTACTGTAGGAAACAACCTGCCACAAGTGACTTATCTCTGCTCCACCCCCAACACACACACACTCACAAGCACACACTCAATTTCTCCATCCTGACCCAAACTGCATCTTAACACAGATCTGTTGGACAGCTTTTTTGTGACACTGCCCTAAGCGAATTTTTCACCGAAGCTGAAATCTTTTCAGCCTGCACGAACCATAGACGGCATAAAAGATGGATGTAGCTAACTTAAACCTGCATCCTTTTTAATGGCCACCAGGGGGCTATACGTGTGTTTGCAAAACGACTTTCAGTCATCGAGAAAACGCCCTCAGCCCTGATCTCTGTAAACACTTTCCTGCTGAGTTTATGGGCTCAGTGGCTCATTTTGGGTCATACTGAAAAAAACATTTAATCCATTTAGTAAATTTTGCTCATTCTATGTTTCAAAAAGGAGCATTATCTTGGATATACTCACAGGCTAACAACTCGTGATTGACAAGATGTTAGCCAGCGAGCATGCAGTTTCACTGCCGGATCTACCCCTCGCTCCTCACATCCGGCTTCAAAACACCAAGTTAGCGATGGCAAAAATGCTCAGCTCGAGACTTGAAAACAGACTTAGCAAACTAATGTATTTGTATAGAGTTTTTATGTAACTGCGGGAAAACTTTGCTCTATGTTTGGTGTGAACACACCATTAAGTGGGATTTATGCTTTTGCATATAACCTATACCATAGGTACGGTTGTAACTGCAAACCCTTATGAAACCGTATACCATCCTATGCCGTAACCTGATGTGCACCTCCCTAAAAATGTAACTACACGCTGCAACAACTGTGATTTACCCGTTCAGTATTGACGTTTCCTCGCATGTAGTTCTGGCTACTTCTTCTGCCATTTTTCAAATCAACTGGAAAAGAATGGATCAACCTGAAGAGAGAAAATCCACCGCCAAGTAGTGTTTTGGCGGCAAAATTGCAGAGCAACAGAACGGCATCAGCTACGTCATAGACTACTTGGATTCAGCACAGAAGCATAAATCGGGAAAGCCTGGGGTCGACCCAGGACTTGCTAGAGAGATCAGGGGTCAGATTTTCTGCATTAGCAGCCCCCCCCCCCAGATACCAGCAGACCGTTAGTAAATCTGACAGCTCTTGCTGGTGGTGTCTTTGTTTATAAATTGGCACATTGTTAGTAGATCACAAACATATCTTTGGAAGCCCATCAGCAATTTCTTTTTATGACTGCAGCCTCACGCAGTTTGCCTCACTTAGAAAACTTGGAAGCATTGCTGGGGAACAGGAAGTCTGGAATACCCTGCTTAGCCTACTGCCACTGCAAGCCAGCTTCGAATAAGCGTAAGAAAATGACTGAATGGATTACAGTTGTCCTCAGTTATTCAGTTTTAAACTCTCAACATTAATCCCCTAAAAATTAATTCTCTAAATTGTAAATATATCCACTGTCTTCTGAATTTCAGCGCTCTTCCCTTCCACACACACACACACACACACACACAGATACACTCTTCATTCCTGCCCCACTGACCTCTGACCTCCCCCATCAGCTAACGTGCTACCTGCCCTACAGCTGTGTCTGTTTTCTGTTATAAAACTGTTCTCGGAGAATCACCTTGGCAATGACCCAGCACCTCTTTATTAATTAAGCTAACTTCATATTTGATTTCATAAACAAAAGTCTGTTTTTATTTTTAAATAAATAAAAGACTCAGGGAAGCTAAAGCACAAACAAGCTATATTATTTATCAGATAATTTTATTAAAAAGGGTCCATAAGGTACCAAGTTAAGGGGTCTAGATCAGTGACCCTAATTAGCAGCGAGGAAGCCTAGCAGGTAGCTAGTTTGCTGGTGTTGGAATCCGAATGATGGTCAAACCAAACCTTAAAAAAAATTAAACTAGTAAGATTAGCTATAAAGACCAAAACAGTTTTTTTTAGCAGGCTGTAAACATGTTTATTCTGCTGTAAAGACTTTAATATGGGAGTCTATGGGGACTGATTCATTTTTGGAGCCAGCCTTGAGCGGACATTAGAGGAACTGCAGCTTTTAACGGTCAACCTAGCTATAACTATAGCTAATAAACGCCAATAAAATACTTGAAAATACAAGTATTTGTTAGAAAAGTGGCCCTTCAGCAGATTCTGTGTGTTATCTGGGCCTCAAGTTAACTTGATTCGATCACTGCTGTTTTCACAAATTTGGATATTTGAAGTTTTTAAACAGGATTTGAAATCACCTGTTGCTGAGCTGCGTGCAGGACCCTGTTTATAACGGCTGTCATTGTTATGCCATTGTCACAGTGTGTCAGATCAAATCTGATGCTCTGATAATACAGTCGCTGGAGCCCAATCGTTTTCAGTGCCTAAACCCAATCAAGTAACAAATTTTAAATTAATAATGTAGTAAAAAGTATTACAAATGAAGTGTAAAAGTTTGTTGTGTACATGACTTGAACTTGGCTCTCCACCAATAGTGTCAGAAACAGATACAGTTGCTGGAGTGTTTTTGCAACCCATAAAGCTTCCTGTTGACTTGATGTTTTGCTGTAAGATTAAAAATGCTTCAGTCCAAGGTAGAGTTCATATTTCAAGAGTTTGAGAGGCAACATCCAAACTTCTTTATTTGGCCCTCAGTTTGACCTATGACTTCAGCCCATCACTGAGGTGAAATGTCAGGTTCTGAGTCTAAGAAGATGCCTTATTGTCTGTTTATTGGGGTGTTTGTTTTCTGGAAGAGGCAGAAGTTGAATTTTGCCTCAGTATGTGTTCTGGTATCCATCCCGTCCTGTCCCTCTGCTGTGGAGGTTAAATCTGAGAGCTATAATTATATTGTCTGCCAGCTCCACCCTATCTGCTCCTACCTGTCTTTTGGTTTAGCACAGCATCGCTCTGTGACACACACCTGTAACTTAAACCCTACAGGTAGTCAAACACCTCTTTAGCGGGCGACACGTCATCACCCTGCATACTTTGAACATATTGTGGAGACACGTCATCCTCACCAGCAGGAATGACGAGTCCAGCTGAAAGCTTCAGTTTAACACCAACACTCTGAAAACTTAATGCTGGCATGCTAGCTGCCCCCAGCAGAATTGACCCATTTGTGTAGCAAGGTTAATGGAAAGTGTTTTTATAAGCTTTTTTTTCCCCACTTCTTTTGGCTACATTGTGATGTTTCGCAGTGAACCATGGCTAACAGGCTCAGAGTAGGAAGACTTACTGCTGCAGAGGCCTGGATTGAGTGTTTTGAGTGTTTCTGTATGAAGTATTTGAAATATTAAAAACCTTTGATTGGATTTAGTTTAAGACTGAAGCATGGAAGTTTGAAAGGATGGAAAAATCAGCCTGACTATGATAACTTAATGTGATTTGTTGTTCATCAAAGTATTACAGATTCATCTATATTTTGGTGAAGTTTATTTTTCTAGTATTATTAAAACAAAAACAATTAATGTCAGTGGCTCCGCCTCTTTGCTCCTCGCTGTGTGTCAGAGTGGAGAGGCTGCAGCTCGATTATAAACTACAAACACACAACTGAATCTTATGTTTTATTTCGGAAATCGACCGGATTCTCTGCCATTCTTCAGAGTCCACCCAGAACCTAGATTTGAAAATGAAATTCGGAAAAGGATGGCATTGGTGCGACCTGTCCAGGGTGTACCCCGCCTCTCGCCCTATGACAGCTGGGATAGGCTCCAGTCCTCACCTCCGACCCTGAATAGGATAAGCAGAAGAAAATGGATGGATGGATGGATGGATGGATGACACCGGTGCTCGCAAACCTTGCTTTTATGTAGAAATATAACCAAAATACAGCCAGCTCAGTTGAGTCCCCAAATGCAAAGAGACACATCTCTGACAAGTTGCACTTATCGGTGCAGACTGACTGATTGCAACTTGTTGGCAGTCTGTCTGCATTTATAAATTAGATGGCGATTATTTGCAGACCTTCCCCAACCTGTTTCAGAGTGACTGCAGGTTGTTTGGAGACAGTTTGCAGCCCACCAGGTAACCAGTTCACTGCAATCCACATTGAAGCAACTGAAAAACTTCAATGCAGTCACCTGACAACCACAGTTTTTTTTGTGTGTTTGTTTTCCCCTAGTCCCAAGGTGGTTGCCGTCCTAGTTTTACTCTAGTGTGACTGAGCCATTATCAAATAAAAATGATGATGCGTGAACAAAAAAGTTGGTTAAAAAAAACTTGCATTAGTTGCATAATTATAAAAAAACAAGGCTTCCTTAATTATTCAATAAATCATGAAAAAAAAGAAATAAGGTTTCTTTATCATTT
The DNA here is from genome assembly GCA_015106735.1 of Paratilapia polleni. Taxonomy (NCBI): domain Eukaryota; kingdom Metazoa; phylum Chordata; class Actinopteri; order Cichliformes; family Cichlidae; genus Paratilapia; species Paratilapia polleni. The sequence continues at coordinate 12,528 of VUQI01022233.1, forward strand.
TGATGTTATTGTAAAACTTAGACTAAATAGGCAAATCAGGTTTTCAGTACAGATCGGGTAGTAACAGCAGCTTCCGTCAAAAATGACCCAGCCCCAGTTTAAGCGACAAAGAGCGGAGAGCCGTCTCTGAAACATGCTGCGGCACGTCTGGTGGAATCGCGGGCATTGTCTTGAGTGGGTGCAATCGAATGCGGAGCACGACATAGCTGCATCCAGTGCATTCCCGGAGTTGGTGATGTTCTTGGCAATTAAAGTGCAGTGATAACCCCAAAAGGTCTTTATATAGTTACTATTACACACTTTCCCCCCCCCAGAAATTATTAAAAAAGAGGTTAAAGGGACATTTTGTTTGATGGAAATATCCAATTCAGACTTGACCTGATAATTTCTGAGGCAATGAGGATCTGAAACAGAATATGATTCACTATTTCTAGGGGGGAAATTCATGCAATTAAACTTAAAAGTGTAGTTTTAGTGAGCCTCCTCCTGCTGACTTTTGCCGTATACTGAGACTGCTCCTCTAAAGTGGGATTTAATCATCAAACAGCCTCCATCAGGAGCAGACTGACTTCCTATCGATACATGAATTGGATAGTTGGATTAACTGTATGAACGGGTGTCAGGTAGGACGGAGCACCAGGCCTGCTCAGACTGACACAAACAGATGAGATGAGCTGCAGGGAAACGGCAAGAACAATGAGAGAGCAAAACACACAGGGAGCTGCCCCGCCTTAATCCCCTCCATGGTAATTGTATTGGAGAAAGAGGCTGAGTGTGTGTTTGAATGCATATATATATGTGTGTGTGTGTGTGCTCTCCCCTGCTAGGTGAGGGAGGGGTGGCATCACTATGAAAGGAGAGGAGGAAGGAAGTTTGGCCAGCAGAAGAAAAGCTGATTTAATGAGAAACTAAGAACCCTTAGAGACTCCTAATTTACTGGAAAACATGTTGTGGGTGACGGATGGCAGAGAAATGTGCTTGTGTCTGACAACCACCTCCATCAGCATCATGACCGTATCGCACAAACACCACAGAAGGACACAAAATAAAGAGCTAATGCTTCAATGTGCATTAGATGAGCTAGCTGCCTCTGAGTAACTTCGTTCATATACAACCAGTTTGATTATTCAGCACAGTGTTCAACTTCTCCTACATTTTGATGCCAAACTGCATGGGCAACCATCTCGCTGGAGTATTTGAAAAAACATGATTGGTTAACTGCACTGGTGCCTGGAAAGTTGAACTTCTCTCAACTTCAAGCGCTTGCAAAGAGAAGAAATTGATCCATATTGAAGTTCGGCAATCGCTGTACCTTTATTTCAAAAGGAGACACCTCCAAGGTGGTTTGTGCCCTTGGAGTAGAGAAGACCCTGAGGTAGGCCCAGATCTGGAGAGATTATGTTTCCTGGGAGCGCCTCAGGAACCATCAGGAAGAGCTGGAAAACATTACTGGGAAAAAGGACATCTAGAATACCTTGTTAGCTTGCTGCCACCACAACCTGACTTTGGAATAGCAGAAGAAAATTAATGGATGGATGGATGCCTCAAGTTCTACTTCACACCTAACTAATTCTACGGCAACATTATGCTTTCTGTTAATATCTAATTTATTGAAACTTCACTTCCAAATGCCCTAAAATTAAACAGAAACACAGATGTCTCAGTTTAGTCCGAGGGTCGGTCTATAGTGCAGAATAATGGGGTTAAAAAGTGGCCAAAACTGAAGAGTAACGTCAGGATTAAGGGCTTAAAGTCCCGCTGGGGCCACCGTAGTTGGTATGCATGCACTCATGGGACTGTAAGGTGTCGGGATAAAAGCCTCCATTAAATCAAATATTTGGCAGGAGTCTCCACCCTGCTCTGCTCACCTCTGGCTCCACTCTGCTGTAACATGATTAAGAATCGGTTTGATGAATCGTCTGTCAGACAAAGTTAAAAAAGACATTAGATATAGTGGTGGGAAATCACTCACACACAGAGAGAGGGAGTAAGCGTGGTCAGTGTAGCAGAATTAAAGTGTGGCCAAGTATTAAAGGCACAAAGGAAGCTAAATAAAAGAACAAACTGACTTAGAAGTATGGCAAAATAAAATGAGGAATAAAATTAATAAATGAGAATAAAAGAAATCAAAAATAAACAAAAAGGAAAACAAGCAATCATCAGGTTCTTCCACATTTTCAAAACTTCACATTTCCAAACAACTACAGTGCTGAGTGGCCATTTTTGTTTGTTCAGACCTTCAGTGTGGGGTCAGCTGTCTGAGGAGGGAGAGGTCAAAGGTGAAGCCAAAAGAAAACTCCTTCTGACCTTCTGCTCAATGGATTCTGCTGCAGTCAGACACAACTTGTGTCTTCCTTCCAGCCCGATCAGCATCAACCATCATCCTCTTAAATCCGTCTCTCTCACTTACACAAAACCCTGGTAATGCCTGACATCTGTCCTCTGCTGAGACATGTATTTCCACTAGACCTGAGTATTTCTTAAACTCTGCAACCCTGCCAAACACTGGGACCCTTTTAAAAGCTGTCTGTTGATACCCTGAACCTCTAAAGCAGGGGTCATGAACCTGTGGCTCTGAAACCACATGCTGCTCTTTTGCCCATTTTAATTTTTGTCATCATTGTGATTCTTTACATTGTCCAATTGTAAAAATCTGACTATACACTGGTGGCTAGCAAGGATATGCTAGCATGGATATGCTAGCATGGATACTCATGAGCCACCCTAACTATGGAGTCCAAATTCAAAAAAAGGAAAAGTCACAAAGTGAAATAGATCATTTAACAGTGCGTGGACATGTTTGTTATTGCTGACACTAACCTACCGTGGTCACACTCCCTGTAAAATACTCATAACAAAATGTGAAATGGTCTGTTTTTCATCTTCATGGACACAAATTGTCATGTTTTTGTAACTAATATATTTCAAAAGGAAGTATAGTTTGTTTGACGCATCTATTTAGTCCAGACAAACTAGGGATGTATTATTGTGGTAACCAAGAAAACAGAGCTTTAAAAGGAAAGTTAACTGCTGTATTTTAGCCCAAACTACAATCTTTTTCTTAAGCTAAGTGAGTACTTTTAATGTCTAATGCAGAATTTATACTTGTGCATTAAATCTACGCCATAGGTATGTCGTAACCACAAACCCTTCTGAAACCCTTCGAAATAATTTACACATTTTCTGACTGCTTCTTCGTCTTAAATTTTTCTTCCTGACGAGAAGAAAATTGATCAGCTGGAAGAGAGAAACCCCGCCACCAATTAGTGTTTTGGCAGCAAAATTCCACAACAGTGCAGGCACACCAAGCACAATTATAAATGCTTGCAACGGCGTCAGCCACTTACGTAGGCTCTACATAGATTCACTGGGAGTGACCTGGATGGACAGGATTAGTAATGAGTACATCAGAGGGACGGCTCAGGTTTACTGGTTTGGAGACAAAGTTAGAGACGCAAGGCTGAGATGGTTTGGACATGTGCAGAGGAGGGACAGTGGATATATTGGACAAAGGATGTTGATGTTGGGAGCTGCCAAGCAAGATGAAAAGAGGAAGACCTCAGAGAAGATTGCTGCATATAGTGAAGGAGGGCATGCAGAGGGCTGGTGTGACAGAAGAGGACGCTGGGATAGCGTGAGATGAAGGCAGATGAAAAAATTCCTTCCAGGGTGAAGACTTTCAGAGACTGTTCCTGCATGAGAAAGGGGAAAAGGAAAACTGAGATTTTGTCTTGCAACGTTAAAGGTGTGCGTGACTTTATCTCCTTTTTTGACATCAGACTGTGCGCTGTTATTGTTCGTAGGCTATTTCTATACATTTCTATACAGTTGGGGTTATATTTGCCACCTGTTGCTTTGGCATGCTCTTGACATGACAATGCCTGACATCGTTTTTTTGCATTTTCATGTGGATGGAGATATTTTTTAAAACAAAAGTGGAAAATCCCCATTTTTAAAAATACCCATGTACGTGTGGACATAGCCTTTGCACATATGTAGACTTTGTTCCTCAAAAATCTAGTTCTTGTTTCATTTTCCTACACATTTACACGTATCTGCCATTGAATAACACACAAACATGCAATAGTTTCACTGATTTAGACTACGCTCCTCCTGTAGCGTGGTCTCATAGCATAACATGAAATAAGCAGTCTATTTGTTCATGTTCATGGACAAGAATTGTTAGGGTTAGGGTTGGCTAAGGGGATTGTTTTTTCGTGACAGTGAGCTCGACTTTGTGGGTAATGTATTTCAGTAGGAAGTGTCTTTTGTGTCTGCAGCACACATTTTGTCCAGACAAAGCGGGGTATTTTATCCCAAACCAAACAATCTTTTTCTAAACCCAGCACTCCTTTTTAATGTCTATACCACGTAATGTATTTTTATTTAAAGACATTGTAAAAATTAACACAAGAAAGTGTAAAAATCTCAAACTTGGGTCTCTGGTGTGAGCCACCACAACTAACCCCACCAACCCCTCCAACCAAATGTGGACTCTTTCACCTTTTAAAAGTGGAAAATATGAATTTGTTGTACAAGGATGCTCAACACATAAGACTGTATAGATGAAAAATTGTGTTGATGGACATAAAAATAATGAAATGAAATTATGAAATTTGTGTTAAGGAACATGAAAAAAAAACAGTAAAATCCAGAAACACAAATAAATTTGACTGGAGGTCGAGACTATTTTACGAAATGCCGTGAGACTATGTTGACCGTGTTCTCTGTTTTTTAATGTTGGTATAATGCAATTACAGATATGACTTTAAATGTTATTTTAGTGTATATCTAGACTTTTTTTCTATTAAATCAAGTTATTGCTTTATTATTATCTTATTTTTGCCTTATTATTATTCAGTCTGTTTACTGCGGACTCCAGGAAAACCTGGCAACCATATTGGGACAAAGGATTTCTATCAACAGTAAAAATAAAAGCTTCCCCAAGAGAGAACAATAAGAAAAAGAAATCCCCACATCCCCAAAGTGCCAACTACAAAGTGCATTTTCTCACCGAGAGGCTTCGTGGGAGTTTTTAACGGGTCTGATTGGGTCACGAATCTCACTCAACAGACAGACGACCGGGTCAACTCTCAGTTCAGGTAAAAGAAAGGAAAACAAGCAGAGTTGCAGCTTCTTCAGCTTCTCTTGGCTGGTTTCTTTCGCATCAACTCTGCTGACATGCAGGCATACACTGAAGGGGTCAATCATACGCTTGGTCAATGCATTCCTTCCTTCCCCCCGAGCTTCTGTCTTTCTCTCATTTCTTTTCTTCTTATGGGAGGCGGAGGGGTGACGAGGGTGGAGGGGCTTGAGAAAACAAAAACCCTGGAAGAAAGAGAGTGGAGAAAGAGGAGAAGACAGAAAGAGGGGAGAGAAGAAAGAGGGTGGACAGAAGGTAAAGTGAATGAATTTTTTTTTTTTTTTTTTTTTTTGGAAAGGGAGTTT
>VUQI01022233.1:19213-30126 GCA_015106735.1 Paratilapia polleni
GGGGGGGGGGGGGGGGGGGGGGGGGGGGGGGGGGGGGGGGGGGGGGGGGGGGGGGGGGGGGGGGGGTGTGCACGGCAGCACCCACTGCTCATTGAGAAGAGTAAGAATGATACGTGCTTTTTCACGTCAGAGTCTCCAAAAGTCTCCAGTAACACCAGAAAAAAGTTGCTAGATTTGTCGCTAGTTGCTTTTTTGAAAAAGAGTCGCTAGAGAGGTCTGAATACTTGCAAATATAGCGACAAAGTCACTAAGTTGGCAACAATGATGATGATGTTGAAATGGCATCATTTTTTCCAGACTGGGAAGATCAAAGCATTAGATGCAAGCATTAGATAGCTTACAGTAATTAATTACTGGACATAAGGGAGCATATTATATACTGTATATCTGCTATAAGGCAACAGTGCCAATCACTTCACCACTCCGATTTCAGGGTCAAATCCTGCATTTTCTTGTTTTTTTATTACAGGGCGACTACACTAACACTTTCTCGTCAAACACTGTCACCTGGAGGAGGAATTTTTCGTTCAATTTTGTGCATTCTGATTACTATTAGTTATTATACATATATATTTGTAAAAACGATAAAGTATGCATTGTGTGTGTGTATAATCAAACGTAAGTTGTTCTGTTCTTTCAGTATTGGCATTCAATAAACAATTTATTTTTTATTTGTTATATTTTTTTAGTTCTAAATTTTGGTTTTCAGTTAATTTACACAGTGGATTTGCTCTATTCTGTTTAGTTTTTATTAGTTTTAGTGTTTTGGTTTTTATCAATTATTGTTTCATTTTTCCCCCCTAAAGTTTAGTTTTTAATTTCCGTTAGCTATAATATGTTTCACACTTGGCTTTAGTTTATATTTTAGTTTTAGTTATATAACCTGTCAATAACCTTGACAAACATCAAGCCTTTTTACAGTACAGTCCTGAATGATCGATATTGGTCCACCTGAAGATCACAATTTTAATGTAATAACTGCTCTTCCCTCTCTCCCCTCCACAGACAGATGTGCACAGAGGTTCAACAAGGCAAAGACCTCGATCAGACTGCAGGCCAACACTGACCAGAGACTGCATCAAAAATGTGACTTTTAAACTGTTTTATTCATTCGTTCACCTCAGCCAAGGTGGCTGTTTTCAGTCCCCACTGTTTATTTGCAGATAAGAAACATTTCCTGTATTTAATGTTTCAAAATGTTTCAATTTTATTTTATTTTTTTGTTGCATTGGAGTCCCCTTTAGTCACAATCTTGCTGTGAAACATTAATGCATGAATGTGTATTTTAAAATAAATCCAGATACAAAACCATTATATATGGTTTTCTTCGAGCTAAAGTTAGCTAACACTAGCTTTCCTATTAACACAAATAACTACAAGCTGTTGCACAAAAGTGGATAAAGTTGGCTGAGTCCTCCACACTCCAAATGTTTCATCACGTCCCACTTAATTTAATTATGATCCTGATATTCTACAAGACACCTTTAATACAGTACACACAATAATGCAACTCAGAATTTTTTATATTTTTCTCATAAAGTTACAACATACTGTAAATCTTGGATATTTCTCTGAATATTCACCTCCCTTCCCAGCTTTTTATTTACTTATTAATTTTACTGAAAATGGCTCTAATATCTCATCTATAATAAATCAGTCTTTATTGGCAAACACACTTTTGTTTCATAACATTTCATGTTGGAATCATTTTGGTATGTCTTTTTCTTTTAACCCCGTCTTTTAAAAATTAGGAAATTGAAAGAGTTTTTAACCTTCAAGTAACCCCTGCCTTTTATTTCTATAAGCTGGCTTGATATTTTTAATCATAAGTTGTTTTCTGACATGAATTTTTCAGTGTATGTCTATGGCAAATTAGTGTGGCTGCACTTGTGGAAAAATGTTGTTTTTAACATTATAAGCTTTGATTTTATTGTAATTTCCCACTTCTAATCATTCCATTAAACTGTTTTGCAGTGAACAATTGCTAACAGATCTAGAGTAGCGAGATTTACTGCTGCTGAAGCCTTGGTTTTGAGTATTTCCGCAAAAAGTGTGAAATATTTGCAGCTCTGCCAGTCCATCACAGAAAGATGGTGGACTGACCAAAATCTCTGTTTTTTAAAGTACAAAATGGAGGTGAATGCTTTTATACACCCACCATCCACCCCAACACATCCTGTCTCTTAATGTTATCAAGCCAGCAATTACACTGCACCTAAAGGTAACTAGGAAAATTGTGTACTTTCTACGAGACTGGGGGTGTTATTCGGAACATACTGTATTAAACTCGTGCAACAAATGTTGAAAAACCTAAATGTTAAAGACCTAACATGAAAAAAACTGTTAAGGTGACAACAGAAGGGATGTTTCCTGAAAAAAAAACCCCACATTAAAAGCAGGCCAAGTACCGTGAAAACTGAAACACAAACCCACCCATTACTATGCTCCCGTGCTACTGAACACACAAATAGCCCCTCAGCTGCTGTTCTTAACAAGACAATCACAAGTAGAGCAAGTGAACGCCCTGCACGCCTGGATGACGCAGCCAAGACAGCGTGGCTTCAAACACACCCCCAGACAGACAGAGAGAGGGAAGCGGCGCTTTGAAGCTGAGACGAGGTGATCACCTCGGATCACGGAGATAGATGCAGCGACACGCAACTTTTGAAACCAAAGTCAGAGTTGTGACAAGTGGTGATTAGCAGCATTTGTGTCTTTAAGCTCCACCCTGGGTCTGTCTCCAAAAAAAGCACACACCCACCCTTTTTTTCCGTTTAAAGCATGTTTGAGATCCACGTCTGTGTGACTGTAAGGGCATGACGTACTGTTTGTTTAATGAGTGCACTTGTGTGTTGTCAGGTTGGTGCTCTGAAGAGGTGAGTCCTGGGAACATGCATATACACTACTCACCAAAAGTTAGGGATATTCGACTTTCGGGTGAAATTTATGGAAAATGTAAAAAGTTCACGCTACAGTGTTATTATATCATGAAAGTAGGGCATTGCAGTAGAAGCATGCAATGGTAATTTCTTCATCTCAAACAATTTATTGAAACAAAAGATAACAACAGTGGTGGGTATACCACAACAAAAAATGTCAATGTCTCGCAATGGCCAGGCACTGTTGATCGATTGTTAGGTGTCGTCTTGGTCTCATGATTTAAAAATGTGAACAGCATGATGAAGAGCACTGTTTAAATACAAATTGTCATTGAACCAGAACGTTTAGTGGTCGATTCACGGATCAGACACTTGCTGTGATTTTTGCGGTTAATCACCTTGTTAGAGAACAGCATGTTATGCAATCAGTACTGAAACACTGAACAGTTGGACATGTGCATTCAAAAGTTTAGAGGAGGTCAAATTAAGTTCACCTGTAAAGGTTATAGTACATTTTAGGTGTATTCTGAAATTTCATCCAAAACCCGAATATCCCTAACTTTTTGTGAGTAGTGTATGTGTGTGTGTGTGTGTGTGTGTATACACAGTGAGTCAGTCCCCACAGACTCCCATGTTAAAATGTCCAACTTTACATCAGAAATAAATATGTTTACAGCCTGCTGAAAAAACAGTTTTGGCCTCTATAGTTTAGGGATCTTTTCCCCATAACAACCGTATGAGAGTGTATGGGAATTTTTATTGTTTGTAGTGTTTGTGCCTTTTGGAGCTCTTTTAATTTGGCTTGTCAGCCGGTTATTATCCCTAGCGCGTCATTTAGTGCCACTGATCGTGTTTTAAGATTCCTATTGGTAGAACAGTACTAGTGCAATGTTCCACCTTCACTCTAGGTGGAAGTTTGCTGTTGGTGGAACGCCGCTTGAAAAGAGCCATTGTGCAAAAGATAAGGTGTATTTAAAGATTGGGGACATTATTGTAAGGGTTGGCGATTTGTGCAAAGTTTGTGATATAAGTTTAGAAAGTGCAGCTTTCAAATGGAAGTTGGGACATTTTCAAAAGGAGGAACATTTTTGTAAATTTGTATGTATTTTGAAAAGCGAGGGTATTTCTGGAAAGATAAGGCATATTTTAAAAATGGGGGACAGTATTGGGAGGGTTGAAGACTTGGGTAAAATTTCTGATGAGTTTAGAAAGTGTAGACATAGAAGTGGATCGCATTTCTTCAAAAAAAATTGGGACAGTTTTGAAAAAGTAGTGTATAGAAAGTCAGAACGTTTTTGGTAAAGCCAAAACAAAAATGACAGTTTGGGAAATTAAGACAGGTTTGAACGTCAGGACATCTTGGAAAGACAGGGGATTTAAAGAGAGTTGGAACATGTTCAAAAGAAAGAAGAGATTGGTACATACTTGGAAAGTGAGGACATTACTGGATGGATAAGGCATGTTGAAAAACTGGAGACAATATTGTAAAAGCTTCCCTTTGGTTAAGTCTCCTTTGTCTGCCACATATGGAACGTGGGATGCCAATTCTCAAACTCTCAAACTCTTTTGTAGTGGAGGTTTACTCCAAAGGCTTGTATGCTGAAGCTGGAGTTCTGGTGGTTAAACATGACCATGCCATGAGAATAAAGGCATTTTAATTCTCTCCTGGAGTTCTTTTAAATTTGGAGGACCTCGACTAAAATCACTATTAACTACCAAAATACTTTTTAAAGATCATTAAAAGAGGACCCTTATCTTTGGATTTCCAGTATTGCTGTAACAGGTGAGTCAAGTCAAGAATGCCAAAGGAACGCTCCTCTACATGAAACTCCTTTAACTGTGTTTACAGATAATGTCCAGTTAAAAATGACAAGCATTAATGTAACAGTGATACATGGATGGCACATGTCGAGGTTAACGGAGAGCATGTTTGTACGGTGTATTTTCTGCGGTGGAGGTAACTGTTTTTGCACTGAGCGCTCTGCTGGAGCGGATCTGAGCGGTGAACCATAGCAAAGCAGAGTAATTGTCTCTTTCCTCCTTAACAGGATTAGAGCCCAGCGGTGTGGCGGGTTCAGGCTTCCAGTCAACCGTACGGCTGCAAGCCACCCCAGACTGCCGACTGGTCAACCGCTGGGGTCACTGAGCTCCTCTGGGGTCTACATGAGAGAAACAGACAGACAGACAGCTTCATACCGTACAGGTGTAGCTTCAGTAAAACTAGAGAATGCCATGTTTTCAGGATTACGCTTACAACTCAAGTTGTACAGGGAATCAGCTGGGTGTGTTTTTATTTTTATCTCTTATTAAATAAAAACAAATTTTAAGATGGTGAAAGAGTGCTGACATCAATCTTTAGAGGAAATCTTTTTATGGCCTGAGCTTTGATTTGGTTCATTCTGAACAGTTATTGCTCTTCGTAAGCAGTACATGCTCTTTGCACCCACTTACTGTAGATTTCCTGAGCTGCTGTGTGAAACTGCAGCCATGTATGTGCACCATATATTTTTGCACTGCTGTTATTTCTCACAAGGATAGAAATTTGAAAAGTTACGTTTTTTAAAAAATGAGTACGCTTTAGGAATAAAAGGTAGGTTTTGGAAAGTTGGTACATTTCTGGAAAGATAAGGCATGCTTAAAAAGTGAATTAATTGCTAGAGAAGGGTGAAGATTTGGGGGAATCTGTTAGAAAAGAAGAACAAGTTTAGAAAGTGTGGACATTTTCTGGAAAATTGTGACAGTTTTCTTAAAGTGAGGCTATTTCTACAAAAGTATTGCTTAGAAAGCTGGAACATTTTGGTAAAGTCACAAAGGACATCTTGAGAAACTAGGAAGGTTGGAAAGTCAGGATATCATGGAAAGTTGGGTCATTTTTAAAAGGAAATATATTTTTGGACAATCTGTATCTTTTGGAAGGTAGTAACAATTATGGATAGATTAAATATTATTGAAATGTGGGGAAATTATTGATAGAGATATGTGCAAAATTTCTGACAAGTTTAGAAAGTCCAGACATCATAGAAGTACATTAGAACATTTTTAGTAAAGGGTTAGGACTGCTTTGGAAAATTAGGACAAGTTCAAAAGTGAGGACTTCTTAGAAAGAGAAGGACTGGTACATCTTTTGTTTTGGAAAGTGTGTCCATTTCTGGAAAGTAAAGGCATGCAGGTGTAATTTTGTAAGAGGTGGAGATTTGGGGGGAAAGTTTCTGGAAAAAGTAGGACAACGCAGCCATGGGGGTCCACAAGCCAGTCCCAAGCCCGGATAAAAAGGGAAGGTTGCGTCAGGAAGGGCATCCGGCATAAAATCTTTGCCAAATGAAATATGTGAACTTCTTAGTTTAGAAAGTGTCATAATCTTAGAAATAGATGGCATTTCTTTTGGACATTTTTCTGAAACTGTGATTTTTTACAAAAATGTATGTTAAAGCAAGGACAAAAAAAGGACAGGTGGGGAAAAGTGAGGAAAACTTTGAAAGAGGGCATATTTTGTAAAAAATAACTGACATTTCTGAACATTTTTGGTGGAGGCAGGCCAAAAAAAACGACTCCTTATAAAGACGGGGCATTTTTAAGAAAGGACATTCTTGGAACATGTGTACCTTTATTTTGAAAATTAGGAAATTTCTGACAAAGATAAGCTATGACCAACTTTCATACTGTTGATGATTAGGACAGGTTCTTCTTAAAGTGGAGACATTTCTGGAAAGGTAGTGCTTAGGAAGTCAGCATTTTTTTTTTAGTAAAGTCATTTTACGAAACTGAGAAGTGAGATCATTTTGAAAAGAGTAGGAAGTTCTGACAGAAAATCTTTTTAATTTTTTTTGGATAAAGTTTTTTTGGAACACAGACATTTGTTTTAGTGAAAGTCGGGGCATACATGGAAAATGGAGACATTTGGGGGCAGTGAGGACACTTCTGGGACATTTTTCTAAAGCTTGCTTTAGATATCCTTGGAAAGAAATAAAATGTTTGAAAGCTGAGAAGGTGAATTTTTGAAAGCTAAAAAAAAAGATTTTCAGTAAAAGTTAAAAAAGCTTATCTCCCTCATCTGTGCTTCTTCTTACCTTTCCATAACCCCTAAACACACACTCATAGACATCTTTACACACTAATGACACTAATTACAAGCAATTACTTGACATATCTTGTGCTGCTGCCCTCCAGCTGTTTAAGCATGTAGATTCCAACCTCTGCTGAAGGCCTCACACTGAGTCTGTGTACTTTTGACTTAAATGACCATGCCACAGTTTTCAGACTTTTACTTAACGGAAATGAGGAAAACTTATTTAAACCTTGACAGGAAATTAAAGTCTGGTTTCCAAATGGGTGTTATCTTTATTTTGAGTTGACTTCTCTTGTAAATCGCTTATAGAAAAGATACACAACTAAATTTGCTTAATAGCCAGTGGTAGTTTAATCACAATCTTCAGTAATCTTGAAAATATGATAAGAGCAAATAAATTGTCTAAAAAATCGGGTATAATATATATATAACTAAAAATACATACAGTTTATGAAAGTTTACACAAAATGCCAAATTTCCTGGATATAAGTAAATGGATCCACACAAGAATCACCCACGTCTAATCATCCAATAGATAAATACATTGGTTTTTAAATTCCAGTAGAGTCAAAATTTGCATAATGTGTGAGACACAAATTACAGAGGCCTAATTACAGTGTGTGTGTTTGTGTGGTTTTAGTGGCAGTTTTAAACCCCGGCAGACGCGTAAACACTCTTATCTGCTTCAACACGCTTCAGATCCAGTTCAGCCCACTATGCAAATCAATCTGATCTGTAAATTCTTTAAATGTTTGATAAAGTTATTTTGAGGGGATGAATGTGAAGGAAGTGAAACCCATACCTGATGAAAATAACTGAGCTAATGACCTTTTCTCCACTCAGTGATAATGACAGGGTTTTCTTATAAGGGGATATTTTTTTGACATGTGCCTGTGCATGAAAAAGTTTTAGTATTGATCTTCTCTTCATTTTGTCTATTTTAATAGAGTGTAATTAGAACGTGCCTTACTCAGGGAGCAAATGCCCTGAGGACCTACTACTCTCCTTTATATGCTGTCTGCCTCTTTAGTAAAATAAAGGCAAAAAAATCCTTAATCCCCGAGTCACACAGGCCTAGAGACTGGTTGGTGACCACCTGGCAACCAGCGATTGCTAGGAAAAGAGTATTTTCCGATGAGTTGGGAGTGGTTGCTGCAGGTTGCTGGCAGTTGCTGTGTAACTGGTTGATAAAACCTCAGTCTCACGGGCCTAGAGACCGGTCGGTGACTCTCTGGTAACCACCGATTGCTAGGGAAAAATGAGTGTTCCCCGATTGGTTGGTGAGTGGTTGCCGGAGGTTGCTTGCTGTCTCTGAGTGAAATCTATCACAAAGAGGGTGCACCAAAAACCTCTTTGTGATTGCTTTGGCTGGTAGTTTGTATAGAAGATGGAAACTTGCCTGCTAACACTTGCCAAGTACTTGCCAAGCGGTAATGAAACTATAAAGAATGTGATGCATCCAGAAACCCCAGACTGTTCGCCTTCAAAGTAAAAGCTGCGCCATTTGAAGGTTTCAGCGATAAAGGCACAACTTTTATTTTCAAGGCAAACGTTCTCCATTTGCGGTTTGTATTGCACTTTTTGAAGTTTCACTACCGCTCAGTGGTTAGTTGGCAAGTGTTTTCAGAGAAGTCTGCATCTTCCATGCAAACTACATGTCACTGCGGCAATCTGCTAGCAACCAAAGCAATTACAAGGAAGTTTTTGATGCAGCACTGTATACGTCTTTGTGACTAACTTACTGCACAACAGCCAGCAACCTGCAGCAGCCACTCACCAACCAGTCAGGGAATACACATTTTTCTCTAGTGACCGGAGGCTGCCAAGGGGCTGCTGAGCAGTCTCTAGGTCTGTGTGACTAAGATAACAATTTTACAGCAGCTTGAGCCATGAGCCTTGATTGAATACCTGCTGTTTCCTGCAGATTGGAACAAATGAATCTACTAAATATTAATTTGGTGAGGTTTTTGAAGCTTATTTTTGTCATTGTACATATACAGAAACTGTCTCAGACAGAGGAGATGCCAGCACCTGAAGAGAGACTCTAACCAGCCACCTGCAGGTTACTAGTCAACTGCTCTAAGTTGCCCACCTCTTATTCCTATCTGCCCGCTCTTACATAGCAGGTCACTCTCACACTCCAATACCAAACGACAGATATCTACAGGTTTATGAACATCAACAAGCAGCTTCAGGTTATCAGTGTGTGTTTGCATGTTATCAGTAGGGGAGGAGTTTGTGAGCTGATAGTGCTGATGATCGCCTGCTGTCCGTGTTTACTCTCCATCCTGAGCTCCAGATAACAGCAGATCAGGTTCAAACTTCTCTCTCCTGCAGATTCAATCCCATTAATTTCAACAGATCCTGTTTCTGCTGAAAAGATGTAATAAATCAGGATTTATGAGTTGAAGTGACATCTGACATAGAAAATGAAATCCATTAGCAAATATTTTGGGATTTGACTATGATACTATCTACGAAGCCAATTTTTTGCTGCACACATTTTGTATGTAGATGACCACACTGAAACAACCTGTTGGTGTTTGTCGCACTGAGAAGACATGCATGGATCAAGGTAGATTTGGAATTGGACCAGGATCCCCCCCTCCAAAAAAAGAAAAGTGTAGTTCTGTTGTCACGGGAGGATTTATAGCACTGACAGTGAAAGTCCATCTTAGAATGTATTACTGTTTGCACTATAGACTATTTCAACTTGTGCTAAAAAACAAGCCCTTGATGTGCACACTGAGTGACTTCTGTACATAAATATGTACTAGGAGGCATTAAAATGCAACAAGTATCGACAACCTGTGAATGATAACATTAGGATGTTAGACTGGCCTCCTTACTCACCCGATACGAATACCATCAAGCACCTTTGGGACATCGTGGGTTATCACCTACGCTAGGACCTGAGAGTGGGACCCGCCAGTCAGCCAGTGAAATCTGCCCCCTTAGTGATGCTGGAGACTTTCCTGTCTTCGGGCTACAGTGATAACTCTCTGTGGATTGTGAGTGGAGTTTTAATCAAGTTTAATAATTTACAAACGTGCTACAAGTGAGTATTTATCTGTTTGCATTGTTACTAAACCACAGAAATTCAAAGTACAGACACTTTGACATCTTCAAGTTAAAAATTCACAGAAAAAGATTTAAATGAAATCATTTTTTTGCATGTTATTCTAGAAGTTTTGAAATTTTAGGAAACATTAAAAAAAGAAATTAAAATTCACATATTTTATCAGTCTGTCTAAAGATATATACCAATTAACAACATAAAGTAAGGCTTTAAAGTTTTTATTTATTCATTTCTGCATTTCAGAAAAAACAGTTACTTCAGTAGAGGAAATCCATCCTCAAAGAAGACCTCTTTGCAGAGGTTTAAAGTGAATATTTTATACACACAGTGCCGTTAAAAAGTATTCCTGATTTTTGTTTTTGCATGTTTGTCACACTTACATGTTTCAGATCATCAAACAATAATATTAGACTAAGATAACACAAGTAAACACAAAATGCAGTTTTTAAATGATGATTTCATTTATTAAGGGAAAAAAAGCTGTCCAAACCTACCTGGCCCTCTGTGAAAAAGTAATTGCCGCCTAAACCTAATAACTGGTTGTGCCACCCTTGGCAGCAACAACTGCAATCAAGCATTTGTGATAACTGGCAATGAGTCTTTTACATCACTGTGGAGGAATTTTGGCCCACACTTCTTTGCAGAATTGTTTTAATTCAGCCACACTGGAGGGTTTTCCAGCATGAACGGTCTGTTTAAGGTCATGCCACAGCATCTCAGTCAGATTTAAGTCCAGACTTTGACTAGACCACTCCAAAATCTTTATTTTGTGTATTTTGGAGCCATTCAGAGGTGGACTTGCTTGTGTGTTTTGGGTCATTGTCCTGCTACATATCCCAAGTGCTCTTGAGCTTCAGGGAACAAACTGATGACCAGACATCCTCCTTCA
>VUQI01022238.1:1744-14422 GCA_015106735.1 Paratilapia polleni
TGCTAAATTTAAAAAAACAAACAAAAAAAAAAAAAACCAAAAAACCTTGGGATCGGTAGCCAATCAGCTGTTTTAATTGTCATACTTGGATTCAGCAGCAGATCCACAAGAAACAGCACATCTTATCTCTGAAGCGGACAGCTTCTGAAAAATTGCTCACCAGTGTAATTGGTTAGTAGTGTGGAGTCTGTAATGATGGTTATGATCATACATGTACTCCACATAAGGGCCTATCTGATTATTTAATTAACACTAATCCTCTTTATGTTCTGTCATGAAAAAGGCCTCTAACCATTATTTTGTTACTAATGGCATGCCACATACTATTTATTTGAATAATACTCTGGCATCGTGTAGTTCATAATGACTGAGCACTCGTTATCCTCGGCTTCACTGAATTCAGTTCTGCTGCTTCTCATTTGTCAAAGCTCAAAACGCTTCTGATGTCCGATATGAGGCAGCCGCTACCAGACGTCCAACAAAGGCCTCGCTTCATGTGGGCTTTGTCTGACCTCAGTGATCTCTGCCATGCAAACTAGACAATTAGTTTGCATGCTCGTGATTGCATGCAAATACAGTAACTGCTTTTCACCTGATTCTGTTCTCAGAACTGTTTCACACTGTTGTTACTCATAATATTGACACTGTGTCTCTTGTGTTTGCACATGCTAGTGCATTCAGATAGTTAGTCTCATCTCCGCTAAAAGTGAGTCTGATGAGTGATTTCAATGAGGTGGGGTAATGAAAATATTTAAAAGAAATCTTTGTTGAAAATGGAATCATTCACTCTGAGCTCTATCTTTCCACCCTTAATTCTTACTGCACTGCAACCGATTACATTGTGCTCCGAGCTTCTTCAGCGTGCATGAAGAAAGCATAAACAGCACTTACAGATCGAGCATGCTGATAAAAACCAAGCAATTTGAGCTATTTTAGTGTCTTACCCATGCATCCCCTCATCTCAAACTTCCAGGGGAAACTGCAAAAGGTAATCTCATTTGTAATGTGTGACAGCTTATTTGCAAGTGTGTACACTGGCAATTTTTTAATGGGCCCGCCAGTAATTCTTCTTCCACTCTTAAAGCTGATTTCACAAAGACACCCTGGAACAGTTTAGATGACACATTGCCATCGCCTGTGAACTCAAGTTATCAATCAAGCACCAATTAACATGCTTGGTTAGAGGAAATCAGGGTTCTTTGATGTTTGGCAGTTAGGGAGTGCTGCTACGCATGTCACTGACATGATGGGTTTCAAATTTATCCACAACATACAGAAAGAAACGTGCTCACAGGCAAAGTCCACCACAGCAGACAAATCACATTGGAGTTCAGTTTTTGATCAAACTTTCTTGTGTTTTACCAATTTTAACTACAGAGAAGAAGTAAGCCAGTCAGGAAAAACAACCTCATTTGTCAAATTTTAGTGTTTCAATTGTTCCAGCATCGGATATCCTGTTTTATCTGCTGGTCGTAACACTGTCTTCTCCCCCACACCACTTCCTCTGAAGTAGGTGAACCTCAAACATTATACAGAAGGCAGCTGCTGCACAGTTGAAGTGTACTTCCTCAAAAAAGTGTGAGTGAAAGGATCTGTTTAGCACCTACTTGCTGAATAAGAAAACAAGAAACCAGTTGTCTTCTAAATGCAGCTCTCTTAGTTTCATAAAGGCTCAGTTTTCAGGAATCAGAGGCTGACGATGAGGTCACACAGGTTACATCCTGGCAAGTGAAACCAAGTCGAGTGGAGTGATGTTTTTGTACATAATGTCATTTGGTTCCTGACTGCAGTCATTATCAGAAGGCAGGCAGTGCATGTGCACAAAAACAGCACTGAGATCTTTGCAGAAAAGAAACAAAAACAACAAATGTGTCTGGGAACTATGCACACTCTGTTAATTAGAGCTCAGATAGCAGAGATTAGTCTTCATGCACAACCGTATTACAGAGAGTCATGCCAAATAAGGAAAAACAAAAGTAGGAGACAGGCAGACTCACTACAAAAACAATGTCCCAAAGCTACTAATCAAACAACTCCCGATCTAGATCCAGACCTCAGATTACACTAATGAATTCTAATTCTTATGTTTTAGCATGTAAATATGTATTAAAATGGCAGACAGAGAAATCTCTGCCTACAGCAAAGGTTTTAGCATAAATGATGCATACTTGTGAGCTTCACGCTGCACCTTTGAAGCGTGTTTAAAGCAGCAGGATTTTGTCGTATCCTAAAATCATCTTTTTTGAGATTTGCCATTTAACATAGCTTCTTTTTTCCCCCTTCAGTGAACATTATCAACTCTCTCACCGCTGAGGAAAATGCTTTCAGCTGGCTCTGCTCCTCACCAACAGCAGAGCAGTTAAGCACAATGCCTGGCTGATATTATCAACCAAAAACCTGGACAATGCAGGACTGATTTTATACAGCATGGTGTCAGTAACAATATGAAACATACATATAAAAATGTATTTATTTTTTTAAACCAAAGCCACTAAATGAACATACACATGCACACACACACATGAAGGAGCAATTTTCCTGTTTAGATAAAATATTTTCTGTTGGAGGCCCTCTGGCTAAACAGGCAAAACTACTTCCAAGTGTAGGATGTAGAGGGTGGTGGTCAAGACTGTTTCTGAAAGAAAAATCCACTAGATTTGCAGTGGTGTTTAGTCTGCTTTAGCTATGTACAGTGAGGGCATTTGGACTTAAAGCTAGCATCTTGCTTCTTCTGTGACCACAACAGGATAATAAAGTTACAACATGCAACATGCCAGTGTCTTTGGAGCCCTAACTGTCAGGTGCAGAGGTGTCATATGTATATAACGAACATTTAAATATACAGAGAAGAAAAGAAAAACAGAAGAGAACGTTGCACAGGCTGGACGAGTCCAACAACTTCTTGTTCCAAGAACAGCTCCCAATAGATCCATCTCATGCAGCTCTAAGTTTTTGAATTCGGTAGCTGAAGGATTGTTTTGCTGCTCAGTTTGCAGAGATCCTACATACTTTATTGTCACAGATGTAATAACACCGAGTGAGCCAACATGTTCGGCCCATAAACAATGCTGATATTATTGTGCTGTGAAACTCCAAATATGAAGAAATGTAACCAAGGCATTCCTGAAATCTGAGGGCATGTTGTCAGCCTGCACTCCACCAGCCAAAAAAACAATGGAACATCCCTGCTTAACAAGGAATAAAGAACAGGTAAAGTGAACATTCAGTCCTGCTTAAAGATTGTAATCACTTACCTTAAAAGTAGGACAAAGCTGGATTTAATATACCGAATATTCCAACAACATGTCACTGTTTGTTCATCATGTTCACTCAGAAAGCCTGTAAAGTTTGATATTTTCCTCCCAGCAACAATCATCATTAATTATTCATGCACTGTTTATCTACAGTAAAAGAATAGAAAAGCTCACGGTATACAAAACCACGCTGTTTGAAGGTTGAGACTTAACATAAAGTGGACATTTTAAAAGACTTTTAGTGTAAATTTTCATTTTGTGAGAAATAGAAACTGAATACATTACACGTAATTTTATAGAGGCAGGTTGAAAAACATTTAAAAAGATTACTTTTAGTGCTAAAAATGTTTAGCTTAAAAGGGTTAAAGCAGGCCAGAACAATCTGGTGTGGACATTTGATAGACTGAAAGAAATTTAAAGCTTGAATTTAAAAAAAAAAGAAGAAGAAAGAAATCACACAGTGGATATGTAAATAATGTAGTAGTGATGTTACCTGGTTAAATTATACTGTGAAATGTCTTTTATAATAAATGAAATGATAACCATTTAGGCTGTGTGAGAATCCTCGACCGTTTAAAGGAGTGCAGTATGAACTGAGTAGTCTGTAGCATTGTGGTAAAGGTGGGCAGGCCATGATATCCATGGGAGGTTAGGTCAAGGGTAGTACTCGTCAGTTTGAATTTAATCTGATGATGCTCTTTAGTATCACTGGCCTTATTCCATTCATACTATAGGGGTTGGACAGCAGCCATGATGGCTCATGTAACATCTGCTAATATATTGTAAAATGCTGTTGGTTAAATCCACAGATAGCTCCACTATCCACTAAGAAAACAAGTCCACTGGAGCTCACAGCACAAATTAAATTTAGAAGTCATTTTGAGGCGAGTCAGTTCCCCCTGCTGCACGGCTACACCACATCTAAGGGTTCCCTCACCTGCCCAATCCCACATTAACCACTGAATGTCACATAAGGATGTACAAAGTCCAAGTACTCAAACTAAACAACAACGCAGTATTTCAATCACAGAAATCACAATTAGTGCATAATGCTTCACTTTATGAGGTCCATTTTAATTTTTATGGTTACAGATGAACACAGTACTGGACCGGAACTTGGATGAAGGGAGTGGAGGGTAGGAGGAGGCAAACTTCCAGAATAAACAATGAAATACATGGATTTCCCCAAACCCTCTAAAACTACACAGAGTTTTCTCTGGTTAAGGTTTGGTTATGGCTTGGTTGGGATTATGGAAAAGAAGTAGTTGAGGGTACCACTCAGTTTGGGTTGGAAGTTCCAAGCTGAAAGTCCTGAACTTTGAGCGGGAAACATTGCATGACTAACAACTGTAACCATTTCACATGGATTTTTAAGTTTATTTATTTAATTTATTTAGGTGCCATACATCCATTATACCAGATGCAACTAAACACTAATTTCCATCTGTAGTCCCTGGCACAGGCTACCAATGATATACAGATACAAATAAAAACCAGCAATCAAATGTGAAAAATATTAATAAGGATTTTTTTTTTTTGTAGCACGTCAAAGTTTAATGTGATACATCAGCGAAACAGAGATTTAGTCAAAACACGGTATCTTACACACACCAATAACCAGCTGAACTCAGTTCTAGTTTTGTTGTCATGGTTACTATACTTACAGTAAGTCATGGTTAATGTTGGGGAAAGACTGAGATCATGCTATATAATAAAAAAGATCAATAAATGATCGATAGATGATTATTAATATTGCATCACTGCCTTTAGTCAGCATGGATAGCAACAAATCAACAAAGGGTCAAGACATAAAGAAGGCTGCATGTCAGGGGCAAAGTCCAGAACTGAGACATTAAACCGACATGAAAATACCAGAAGCTGCAGTTCCTCTAGTGTCCACTTGAAGCTCCAGCAGTGAGTCAATCCCCACAGACTCCCATGTTAAAAAGTCCAATTTTACAGCAGAAATAAGCATGTTTGCTACAGAAACTGTAGAGGGTGTACTGTACAAGGGGAGATTTTGTTTTTATAACTCACCTGTTTAAATTGTATTAAGGCTTAAAGTTTGCATTATTAGGGGCGTGGCCTCTTTGACTGACAGGTGGATGGTGACACAGGTGGCTGTAGCTGCTAGCTGTCTGCTAGGCTTCACCTCAGCTAATTGGAGTCCTTGAACTGGACCTCTGGGCCGTATTTGTGCTGTTGGAGCCTTTTGGAGCATTTTTAATGCAGTTATCTGACCAATAATATGGCTGCTGTGCGGTACAGCCCATCCAAGAAGTTTTTGCTTTAGTTTTGGTGAGTGAAATTCTAGGATTTTAATAGTCTTAGTATTACTTAGAATCTGTGTCTGTGTGATGCACCTGTAAAGTTCACAAATGCAGATTGCATTCATAAATTGATGTACAAAGCTATCGTTGGCTAATGTTACATCTCCTAGCTTTGCCATCTTAGCTTTCATACCATTATTGTAATTTTCTGTTAAAATTACTGCCAAGGTTTAAAGTGAAAATACCAAAAATATAAGCAGTAGCTATCCTGATGACTTTATGATGTTCCCTGAGGAACGCGGCTCAGTTTCTGCTAACAAAATATATTTCAGAGTCTTGGCTATCGAGGTGTAATCCCCCAAATTTTATCCCTGATACTGAAGATCAGAGTGTGATTTCATCTGTTTTTAAGTGTGTTTGCACTGAGGAAAGACAATCCTAGACTGTCACTTCAAATCATCTGTTACATGTTGCCTGTGTCTCTCACTGTATTTTCTCCACACTCCATAAATGCCAGCCAATGCAAAGCAGAAGATTTTGCTCTTGTGACCTTTATTAGAGCTGATAAAGGTGCATGGATGCGATGGGAGCTCCATGTTCTCACAACAAAGGCTGGTAGTGGAGCTAGATTTCAGATGTGAAAATCATGATAGCAGGTAAGTGAAAATGACAAGCAGGTATTTTCCTTTACTGATGTGATAATTACCTGCAGTCGACTCCCTTTAGAAAGGTTATCTCAAACAAAACCATCCTGGAAAAGCTCCAGGAAACTGCACCAATGCAATGCTGGAGACTGTTTATGGGAGGTCAGACATTTCAAATACTTAAGTGCTGAAAACGATTAACGTGACAGTGACACACTTGATAGATAGACTCCGTAATAATCTATGAATTCGAGCAGCTCTTCTCCAAGTGCTACATTTTAATTAAGTGTTTTTCTTGGAAAATAAAGTAGGTGTTAAATTCTTCAGCAGACAGTGCAGGGTCAAAATATTTTATATACAGTGCTGATAAGAATCACTGCGAGGCATGCTGTGGAGAGCAACGATATGTTATGTGTAAGTTTGTCTGGATAAAAATAAACACTCCATGAAATGAAATCAAGTTTGCATCTAGAAGGTTGCAACAACAACAAAAAATGGCCCCTTTTAAAGAATTTGGTTGATCCCTCTTTTGTTAATTTGATGCAGGCCGAAATTACATCAGATGACAGCGTAATCCGACATCATTATCAACATCAAAATGTGTTTGATGCTGTTTGGCCTGGGGCGGCCGGCATGTGCAGCCTCTGTAACGGGATGATATGGATTACACTTTGCAAACCGACCTTGCCCCCCTCTCATTTTTTATGCCTGCCAGTCGAACACAGTGATGACCGCATGTGTTGCATCGCTGCCAAATAAAACCCAAATATCCCCTATGATTAAGGTCACTCATACACAGAAGCCATCCTCTTATAAGCCTCAGAGTGGAAGAAGAGGGGGGGGGGTGACCACTTGGACCTTGGTTAGTCTTGATGTTTTCATTGTTTGTGCCTTCAGCGCTGCCCAGGTTCTTTCTGCCTCACGGCAGCTACCGGTGACGGGAAGAGGACAATACAGTAATCAAAGTTTTCCTCTGAGGCGGTGTGACCTGTTGTTGGCTTTCATTTGTGTATCAGTTAAGAGGCTTAGGCTTCTTCATGGGAAGTTTATCCCTGGATCACAGGGATCTGCAGGGCTCACCGGTCATTTGCCGTCAGTATCCCAAGAGCTCAGATTGTTAGGGCTGCTTTATTCTGAAATATGATGGAAATGTGTTGGACTAATTTGGCTTTAGCAGGATTGGCTGAATATTAGTCCACTCATCCAATGGATTATCCCGTGGCTGCGATGAACATACTGAACATGGACAGATCTGTCAAATGCTCATATCTCTCATTTTTTCTCTAATACTTAGTTTTTCCTCATAGAAGTTTGCATTCTGATGCATCCACGTGATATCTTTCCATAAAGATGATAGCATTTATATCCAACACAGTGCCTGCAGCTGACACAGTAAAGCTGTGCAGCATGTAATGCTGGTAATGGTAAGAGCTTTGGGAGTTCTTACCCGGTGAGGTGAGCTTATCTGCATGGACAGCATGTGTATTCATTTAATCTGAGTTCAACATCAGGTGTCAAGTACGATTATACACTGATGCACATGCATTTGGCGAAATGCTTTTAACACTATGGATTCTCATGCTTACGAGTACTTCATCAAGCACTAGTCGTGTTTTGCTTTTGCTATCAAATAACACAAGTTGTTACATTTTAATGAGATGCAGCTATACTCGAATTAGTTGCTGTTTCCACATGATAAAAAAAACTAAAACAATTTAGGATGAATATTAGCTTCTTTTTTCAAATATTGCTTCACTCTTGTCAGGATGTTCCCCCCTAATTTTCTCTCCTGCAGAAACACTGCTGACCTTCCTATTGGCCGTGCCATGTTGGAGTGACAGCTGGTGTGATGTAATAACACCCCCTCCAGTAGACAAGTTATAAAGAGCAATATCTAGTTCCATGGATTGAGATAAGCTTAGGTAGATTAATGCTCGGGACACTGAAATGTTTGTTGTATAAAAGCTCTGTTTATAAAACAATGTGTCATTGCCCTATATGAAAAACTGATCTGGCAGATGGCCCGAGTTCCTCCATGTTAAAGGCACTGCTAGTCTATGGTTTGTGCTCCTATGGCTTAATGGGATTTAAGACTCTTCATTCAAATGAATTATATATAGAAAAACTGGGATTATTTTACAGGCTGTTTAATCTCTCTCTCTCTTTTTTTTTCAAAACTGAGCCTGCCCCACGGTTTTAGCATTCGTGGAAAAGTGGAGCGACTGTGAGTGCTACAATCAATGAACGCTAGAGTGCAGGCGGCCTATCAGCTCAGAGAGCCAGAGAGATGCCCTGTGGACCGTTTCACTAACGTGAAGCGTGCTCAGTTGATTTGACTCACTTCAGCCCCGCTGCCGTGCCCGCCTTTCCAGAAGCGTTCCCATCCTGCTCAACAACGACACACACGAGGCTTCACCAGAGCTTCTCCATCACCGACAGTAAAACACAGATTCGGTGCCCTTTTGCACTGAAGAACAGCTTCATCCCTTCGAGCTTTGGCTGCCACTGAGGAGTGAGGCTCGGGCACCGGTCTGCCTCTGTGTCTCGGATCATCCAGCTACTTGCCAGACAAATAAAACTCTGGTGAAAACAATTTTTGTAGCCACAACAGAGGCCCTTCCGCTTCCTTAACTGAGCTTGCAATTCAGAATTCAGCACCGCCACCTGATTCTCACTACAGATCCCATCATGCCTCACTCCTTCCAGCAGAAAAAAGGTGAGATTTCTTTCTTCTGTTTCTTAACATCCAGTTAACATTAAAAAATCTCATTGCTGGTGCAGGATTAATGAATGTAGATCATAGCTTTGATGCAAAAGGGATCAAATTCTTGGCAAACCTTTAATTAATTGAAATGTATTTGAAATTTCTGAAACTAAATTCCTTTTATTTATCATACAAGACACAAAGCTATGCCTTGGCATTAAGAAATGATATTAAAAGCAGTGCACACATATCAATTGCGTGTATAGATTTATCAGACAGTGGACTGAATTTTGCTGAGTTGTTATTATAAATTCAATTGCTTTGTCTTACCTTCTAATTATATTTCATTTGGCTTCTGAAATAGGACAAACAAACATGGATTAAAACTATTTCCCCTTTTATTAGTCATTCACAAGTCAGAGTAGGAAGCTCACTCCTCAGCAGGATGGCTGACAGCCAAACACCTTCACAGGAAGGCCAGAAACACTGACTTGCTAACACCTGCATTGATAAATCTGTATATTTCCATATATCTTTCATGTTGGTCAGGTAATCTCTGAGATCAGATCAATATACTGTTGAATTGTCTGCTCAGTCACAACATGAACAGCCATGCAAAGTAACAATAAAGGACATACATTGGGTGCAGGTCACGATAAAACAACTGACATCTGATAAGCAAATGGGAGTACCGACTCCAATAAATAATGGCTTCACAGCTTTTATCTACAGTATGTAAAAACATGTAAAATAGACATTTAACACAAGCGAAGATACGATATGAGCAATTTGAGGGAGCTTTTTGAATCACTTTTGATTTTCATGCCAGCTGTACACTTCAAAAATCTTCCCCTGAGTGCACAAAGGACACAAAAACAAAGGTGAGTGGTTAAGATAAAGCTATGTTCTGCAAAAGCCAAACTCTTTTGGTTAAATGTCTTATTTTACAGTTAAAAGAGCGTTAGTGCACAGTGCGATCCACACTTTGGTTGGAAAATTTGGTCTTTTAATTTTCTGTTATGTGGTGATGTGTACTAAGAATTGCTTGTGGTCCCGTGCATGCAGAGCACAGCATTTCTGAAAGTGCAGCAGATATCAAAGGTGGCTGTGTGCGTGATGTAGAGCAGATAACAATTATGAGAATGTGTTGAACACAGGATCTGTCACAATTTGAACTTCCACCTGGCATTTCCTGGGCGGTGGAGATGCTTTTAATGAAGGCACAAAGGGATTCAGTATATGTTAGTTTCACTAAATTTCAATCAAAAATACATTCACTGCCAAAAGGAAGGTCTTTATTTTAAACTTAGTCAAATGGTTAATGAGGTCTGCCGGTTATAGGAGCTGATTTCTTTCCAGCAAGTATAAACCGTGGGAGTTTTTTTTTTTTTTTATTATTTAGAAGAAAGAGCTGTCTGGCTTTATGTATTAACTGAAATTAGGGTGTGGGCGCTGATGACACAGTCAGTGTCATGAGAAAATGAAATGCATTTTGAGCAAAACTTGCAAAGATTCTTTTAAACATTGCCTGAAAAACTGAAAGGGAAATTTAAAAAAGCCATGGCACTTTCTTTGTTTGCATATTAACGTTTCAAATGTAAATGTGCATTAATAAATTATGCATGATATTTTCCCTGATATTTTATTTACATTAAATGCTGGAATTATCTCCACTTGAATCCATGTCAGCGCCCAGAGTTTTCTGACTTCTGGGGCTTGGTAGGATTGCTTTCATCCTTAGCACTCCCATGTTTCCACATTGGATTTAAATCCATTTACTGCTTTGGCTGGAGGACACCACAAAAAAGCTGACATAAAAATACACCTATAAACTAATGGAGGCTGGCAACAATGGATGCAGATGTGACATCTTGACCAAAATACACTAATCTAGAGTTCCTGTGTTTGTACTGAAAGGAGTTTTGTATTTAGAACTGCAATGACCTCTCATATCTGGATGTAGTTAAAATGTATATTAGTTTAACAAGAATTTTACCCAGGACTGCATTCATATTTTAGGAGTTTTCTAGCACAGAAGCAGCAGATAAAGGGAGCTGAAGTGATGGATGTGTTGAGTGCACTGTTGTGCTTTGTGCGTCGCTCTTGTTGAACTGTGGCCTGGAGCTAGGTGTGTGTAATTCCTGCTTAGCCAGTCCTGTAGACCAGTATCAGCAGTTGGCATTGGATGCAGGCAGCTACTTTGACCTGGCAGTGCAACATGGGAGAATTTGATATGGTTGAAATCAAAATTGGGCCACAGCATGATGGAGTGCAGGGGCAAGAGAGGAAAAATGAGCAAAGGAAGAGCTGCAACAGTTAACTGGGGGGCTGCTGCGACTGCATCTGTGTGGATTGAATTTCTACAAACTCTTTAACACGTTTGCAGCACTGCTCCCACTGAGCATTCCCCTTCAGTTTTACTTTTACTTGACAAACACTTTAGCTTCAATGTGCAGTGGGAGTGAACATTCAGAACATTCACAACAAAGAGTTCAAACTGGTTTAGCAGCTTTGAGCCTTGACCGTTTACATCTCCACAAACTTGTTGACAGGGGAAGATTCCACTGGTACAGTGGAAATATACTCCAAATGTTACCTCTGTTGCCTAAACAGTGCAAATGGTAAGCTTGGAATTAATTGTTGTCAATCTGTGGGCTCGGTGTTTGCATGAAGGTTTGTTTACAGCGCATCGGTGGTAATCTGAGACACTGAAATCACTGGATGCCATTAGCTGGGACAGCGTGTTTGTGTTTTCTCGCTGTGTCACCAAAGAGCTGAACAATGTCTCAATTATGTCCAATCATGGTGTGAAATTAATATGCTGAACTGCAGAAGCAGGTGTTTTACAGAGATACAGCACAGCAGTGCTTCCCTACCCTTTTAGTCTGATGTACCCCCACATCCCCATCAGATAAACTCAAGTTACTTTTCATCAATGCAACATTTAATTTTAATGTGGAAGTAATACTACTCTGAACAAAATTACTGTAAACCTGTTTAATTGTGAAAATCTGATGCCTTTCAGGGAAAAAAAAAATACTGATTGGCGTTGAGGTTATTCTGAATTTCTATGGTATAATTCAGTATTTCTGCTTTGCTAGAAATACCACTATAAAGACTCATGGGAACCAGACTGACAGTATTAAACAGTTAATAAGGTTTTACCAGTAATAAACGGTTTATTGAGATTGGAACAGGAACATAAAATAACAATCAAACAATTCACAGTATTATACTATAAAACTCATATTCTATACAGCAAATTACCATAATTTCCTTACAATAAGAAACTGTTTATTGGGATCATAATAGGAGCATTAAAATAACAGTATAAAGGCAACCAAATAATTGACAGTATTATCCTGTAAAGGTCACATTTTATACAGCAAATTACTGTATTTTTGTTTACAGTAAGAACCTGTTTATTCAGATTATAATGGGAACATTAAAATAACAACCACATAACTGACATTATTATACTGTACAGTTTGCATTCTATACAGTAAATAACTGTAATTTTCTTACAGTAAGAATCTGTTTATTGAAATTATAACATGCATTAATGCATTAAAATAATAGCATAATGGAAACCAAACAACTGACAGTATTATACAGTAATGCTCATATTCTAAACAGCAAATTAATGTCAATTTTTTACAGTAAGAAACTGCTTATTGAGATCATAATGGGAACATTAGGGAGTTTTTCCTTGCCACTGTTGCCAAGTGCTTGCTCACAGGGGGTCGTTCGACTGTTGAGGTTTTCTGTCTAATATTGTAGGGTCTTTACCCTAAAATATAAAGCAC
>VUQI01022238.1:28677-41709 GCA_015106735.1 Paratilapia polleni
AAAAAAAAAAAAAAAAAAAAAAAAAAAAAAAAAAAAAAATCAGCTGATTCTGAGGGGGGTGGGGGGTCATGTGGGAAGCACGGATTGATTTTTCATTGTCATTTTACATTTCTGATTTCGATGACTAGCAGAGCTCATATCAGTAAAATTTAAACAAGTTCTTCAAAAGCAAAAACTCAAATCCTCCAACACGTCACAGAGACAATCGTTACAAATCACAAAAACTTCATGGAAATATAAATAAAATATTTTCTTTATTTCCAAGAGACATAAAAAAAAGCCATAATTTTTACCCAATAAGCAAACAGTGCCTGTTCTTATCAACACAAACATCACAGCAGGGTTTCCTCTTTCCTCTCTGGACTCTAATGAGTTTGCTTCTTTAAAACAAAACAGAAAAAGGGATCAAATGAAGAGATCTAAACTGTCTGAGGCAAAGAAAGATTTTCTGGAAATTACTGATCCCTAAAGTAAAAAAATGACATTTTCAGAGACAAAGAGAGGCTGCACAAACTTAATCACCCATTCATTATTCACCTTTCCAAAGCCCCAGCCCTCCCCAGACTAAACCCCGTCCTGCAGCTCCATCACTGCTTCTGCTGCATGGCTTCTTTCCGTGCAGCGTCCTGCAGCAGCTGAGTGTCTACTTCATCTGCGGGCAGCTGAACGTAACGGACCACCGATCCACGGATGAAACAATTTTTCACAGACAGCTGGAGCAAATTAAAACAAGACAATGTACAGATTGAAGACAGTCATCACTCACAGTGTTTATGAGCTTTAAGGAATACAGAATATGCCCTGCAGGATTTTGCTGATGACTCAACTGGTCTCTCATGAGACCCTAATCATTCAGCATCATTTTGTATCATCAGAACTCCTGTTTCATTGGTGGAATATTTATTTAATTAAAACCTTTTGCTCCACCCAACCTTCATCAGGTATAAGGGCAACATCTCCACATTCTCATATACAGCAACTCCAAATTATCCATTCATTAAATATTCCAGCAGTAAGCGACACCGTGTGCAGGAGTTCTATTTAACCGAATACACCTGTCGATCTTTTTTGGGATTATATTTTAATTATTATATTATTTTAGTTATTTTGTGTCATATGTTTGGAGGAAATTATCATCAGCTGAAAATGTGGTCAACAAAAGTTCCTATACAATGTTTTTAGAGCTGTTAAAAAGGACCTGGATGGATCAACTGACTCCAACTGAAAAACAGTGGAATTCCTCATCTGAAGCAGAGATATTTCACTGTACAGACCTCTGTGGCAAAACCTTAACAACCTCATTCGTGCACTGCAGCACATCTTCTACTTCTCTTAAAGTTAACCACTTTTTTTTTACCAGTGACCGCCCCATCTGTTTGTTCTGTTTTCACCTGATAAATGTGGAAACAAACTGGCCCAGAGTCTCCTGAAGCTAAACTTACCATGTGTGGATATTTCTCCGGGTCTGTGACGCTGATGTCTGTGAGCTTAATGTTCAGATACTGAAACACACAAGCAAAGGGCAGTGCTCGTTAGAAAGTAGAACTTTAATGAGCATTCAGGCAAGAAATGTAAAAACTGAACGACTTTGTTTAAAAAAAAAAAAAAAAAGCGAATAAATAATAATTTCCAACCTGGTCAACAGAATGAAGAGTCCCACAGATGCTGAAAAGACACACAGACACGAACATGAGTCCATTCAGCAATACAAATCAAAACCGCTGCCATAAATCAATCTTTCACTAACAGCAAGCTTTTCCTTGATTAGGACGCTCAGGAACAGCAGCTATTTTTACAAAAATGTGTACCCAGGTGAAGTTAAAGGGATTTCTGACTTCAGACCACAGACTGTCTGCAGCCTGGATTCAACATCTCGCTTTACGCTTCATTTACTCTGGTTTTAATCTCGTTTAAAGTCAGACTTTATTCTGAAAAAAATGACATGTAGAGTGCGTGAAGTTTCAGTTTGCAGGTTAGTTTAATTTAAACAGTGGCGGCTGCAGTGACTGTACGGTAAATGGTTGAGTGCAGGGGAACTGCCTTACTGTCTACACAGTTAGAAAGATGGAGACTACAGATTTTATTCTGAGCTCAGAAGTGTCCCCTGATCACTCACACTGATGACTGACTGATTGATTACAAGTGTGAAGTATAATGTAATGAATCAACATTTAGCTGTGATTTCACTAACAACTGAAAACTAACAGAATAAAATATACAGGAAATCTTCTTATGTTTAAGTCTTTGAGAATTTGGTGAAATTTGTCATCAGCAGCAGCTTGAAGAGGCTGTGGCGCAGATGGTTACTGAGACTGCATGACTGTGAGTCAGCTGTTTGTACTGTATTGTAATATTTTGTTGTCCTGAACTTCTTAAATCTTAAAATCTGATAAATACGACACACATCATAAGAACTAAAACTCACAGAAACCAATAAAAACTGAAGTGAAATGAGCAAATCCAGTCTGGAAACTAAACTGAACTGTAAATAAAAACTAATAAATAACAATAATAAAATCTAATCTTAACTGTGGCTGCGCTGCAAAGCTACAAACAGCTAGCAACAACCAAACAATAAAGGCTGGAAAACAGCAGCTTATGTAACTAAGTTAAACATAAATACTAACCTCAGATCATTTTTGAGCTCCACCACCACGTCCTTCCCCACCAGCGACTTGAAAAACGAGTAAAAAAGCTGCAGAACACAAACGTATGCTAACGTTAGCATCATGTTAGCTTCACGTCCAGCATGCCGGCAGCTCTACAGAAATCTGACAGAGGAAACCCCACAGACACACACTGAGCTCTGAGCGGGGCAGCAGCTCACCGAAGCTGCAGGTATCTGCAGGCAGAAACTCTAAACACAATTCATACGTTCACAGTGATTTCTTACCATTGTTACTGCTGCCTTCTTGTAGCGGTGCGTCGCCTGTTGATGACGTACCAACCCGCTAATGTTCCTGCTGCGCACCAGGGTGCAATTACTAAAGAGTGCCACACGGGGGCGCCAGAGGCAAGCTCAACATTCACAGAAACACACGCGGACCCGCGTTACCTGCACAGGTGTTAATTTTATCTAATTAACTTAACGGTGCCACCTTCAGTTTTATTATAGTTTGCAAAACTACACTAAAAACTAGGTGTGAAAAAATATTCTAGTTAACTGAAATAAAAATAAAATTTAGACTAGAGAAACTAATTAAAATTAGCAAACACAGTCTAGTTTACACTAAAATAAAATAAAAAAAAAATACAGGAATTGTCTAATTAAAAACAAAAAAATAAAATAAATAAAAATATATACTAATTAAAAAAACACAAAACTTTAATAACTCCAGTACTAACAAAACTAATTAAAATAAAACAGAAAAATACAGCTATTATATGCAATTGGAAACAAAAAGTCAAGACTAAATAACAATAAAAACTAAAGGAAAAAAACAAAAAGATCAACTTTTTGTTGGAACTAACAAATCTAGAGAACTGTAATACATTACAAGGACTACAATGACAGCCAGCCTTTGTATTGTGCATTGTTCCTGTTGAATTTCTATTCTATTCTATTTCTCCCACATTAGCTTCTCTTCATTGGCTCCCTGTTAAATCCAGAACTGAATTTAAAATCCTTCTCCTCACATACAAAGTCTTGAATAATCAGGCCCCATCACAGGTGTGTGGACAATGCTCACACACCTGGAAGACCTGGACTTCACTGATGACTTTGCTCTTCTCTCCTCAACCAGTTACAGGACAAGGCAAACAGACTAAACCAGAGGCTGTTGGCCTCAACATCAGCACCAAGAAAACACAGCCGGCGTATATCAAGCCTCTGACTGCAGCTCAAACTGTTGGTGACCTGTGGAAGTTTTCACTTATCTTGGCAGCCTGTTCAGAACAAACAAAGGAACTCAGAAGGGTATGAAGTACATCAAATTGAGCAGGTTCTGCTCCATCTGTAAAGGTAGGCAGATCACACAGAAGACCAAGATGAGACAATGTGAATGTGAATGGCTCATTACCAAGAAAGACATCAGAGCAATGGAGGTCTTACACAAACCTCTTCTCCAAATATGCAACATCTTCTGACCAAACAAATGTGCAAACATGGAGCTGTGGAGAATAACTGGCTGAATGAACAGCTCTCATGAAATAAAAACAAGTGCTTTAAGGTGGATAGGACACATACAGAGGATGCTACAAGCAGAGGAGGACTGCCCTCTGATGGACACCACCTGGGAAGAGGAAGAAAGGCTGACCAAAGAGGAGTGCGTGGCTGAGCTACAAGAGATGGGTATCTCATGGGGACAGGAGCAGAAGCAGAGGAAAGAGACTGAGATGGGTGGAGGTTACAAGCTGCAGCTTTATCAGGAACGGTGCCACGTCACCTTTTTAGTCTCTTCTGATCAAAGAGAAAATGTAGACGATGACGATATATTTCCAGTAACATTAAGCCAGAAAGTCCCCTTGAATGAAGTGTGATTCTCAGTATGCATGCAGCTCTAAGGCATTAGCAGAGGGAGGCAAACCCCTGCAGTGTGACTGGACTGGCCTCTACAGCCGATTAAAGTGGTATTTCATCCCAGTTTTACAGGCAGTCATTGTGACAGTTTAAAAAAAAAAAAAACCTTCATTCAAGCTTTAATATTTGAATTTATTGGAGCATCTTTTGTACATATTAAGGGCAAACATGTCTGTGCAAGATAATACTGTGCGGTAAACATTCATGAGCTACTGAATAGTGTAAAAACTCCAGATGAAACGTAACAGTTAATTTAGAAGCACAGTTCAGTTTCAAACCTACATTTTAATGCAAGCTTTGCAGAAATTTTAAAGTTGTGAAAATCTGACAATTGTGTCCCTAATATTTGTTTAAATGTAAAGGCTGAGTTAGGCCCTTTTAATGTCTCACTAAGATTTAGATGAGAAGGTGCAGCCATGAGCCAGTTAGCTTAGCTTAGCATAAAGACTGAAAATAAAGGGAAACTGCTAGCCTGGCTCAGTCTAAGTTAAAAATTGAGCTTTAAAGGATAATAGGTAGATTTTTCTTTTTTTTATATACCTACGGACAGATGCTAAGCTAAGCCAACTGACTGCCCCATAATGAAAGGACAGATATGAGTCTGTCCTCTCAGGTTATCTAAATCCCAGCAAGAAAGAAAACAAAAGCATTTCCCCAAATGCAGATGAATGAGTAGCCTCCTTTCAGTGACACCAGTGGCAGGGGGGTATTTAATGTTTTTGGAAATGCAGGCAGGAAGGTGTCTGCGCCGACCATCACTGCAGCCTGATCTCACTTCACAGAGCGACCCATCTTGGAACCTTCTGGATGCACTAAAAGAAGAGAGAGAGGTTGCATTCAGAGTATTATAGCTGTCTGGAAACCTGAGAGTGTTCCTTACTGTCTTTGAGAGACTCACCGGGTCTTGCCGGTGGTCTATGTTTGTTGGGGACCTCAATGGTGTCTCTGTAGTCTCTGGGTTTGGGGGTCTGGGGCTCCGGCACGCCCGGCCGGGACTTAGCAGGTAAAGGAGGCCGGTTATGTGCCATCCCGCCTTCGGAGCGCGAGGGCACCACCGGTTTCTTGTGTGCTGGCGGATGCAGGCTGACGGGCGTTGGAGGCTGAGGTTTGTTCTCAGAGCAGGTGAAGGAGCGGTTGCGTGGGGTGGGCACCGGGGGGCGATCGGTATCGCCGTCTGCTGTTTTGGAGGATGCAAATGGAACATCCGGAGGTGTGAGGTGGTCCTTTTGTTGATGGTCTTGTTCTTTGCTCCAGCCGTGCGATTTTACCATTGAACCATACAAGGGGTTGTCAAACATCTCTGACATCTTTCCGTCCTCACCCCTAACAGAGAAAGCATCAGTTAGCAGATTCAGTTTCACTTTCTAGGGAAACAGATCAGCTAAAGATTTGGAGGTATTTTTGGAAATATAACTGAAGTTACTTCAAACCAGAAACACGCTCACACTTACACGCAGGAAGGTTTTCCCGTGGGACTGCGTGTGCCCACATCGTAACCACCCTTCTTCGGATCTTTCGCCGCTTGTCCACCAGCAGGAACATTTCGTGGTGGCATGCTGTAACTCCAGCCCTTATCTATCACATTCCCGCCTCTGAATGACACTCCCATGTAATTGGGGTTAGAAATGTCATGTGCTTGGGTGACGGAAAACCTGTTAACCAGAAGAAAGTAAAAAATCACCCCATGAAGTCATGTTTGAGGTATTTTATTTTAAAGAGGACCTGCTATGATCATTTCTAGCTCCCCATTTTGTTCTTGGACTCTATTAGAGTAGCTTTGCATGATTCACAGTTTGAAAAATTCCTTCTTTATCTTATACTGGGCCTTGGTTCAGCCCCTCAGTCCATCCTCTGTCTCAAATAAGTCATTTTAGCTCCTCTCTCTTTAACTCAACTTTCTTCTGATTGGCTGCCCCTCATAAACAGAACATTTGAACAGCCATAGATGTAAGATGACATATCTTTAACATCATAAAGATCAGCTCATTCTCATTGGCTAAATAATGCTGTTTTATCGAAGCCACTCGTGTGTCAGGTTTTTGCACACGTGTCCTTTGGCGGCAGTGTGTGATGTACCAAATTGAGATGGGTCTGTCACTCCCAACTCAACATGCAGGTTTCCTGTTCTGAAAGCGTGTATATTACCCCAAACCACGATCTTTTCCTAAATCTAACTGAGTAGTTTTCAGTGTCTAAATCAGCAAGTGAAAACAAATCAAATCTGGTGGAACAAAAGCAAAAAAACGTGTGAAACACAAAGGTCCAAACAAGACACAAATCACCGTCTCCTAGCTGGTAAACCTGCAACTTTTGCCACCAACACTCATCCACCCTCCTCACATGGACTTTGTAAGTCTCTAAAATGGGACCATTTTCTCTCAGCGACCAATATTGCTAAACGACCATTGGAAAGAGGACAGCTTGTGAGTTGAAACGCATGTGAGACAACAGCATTATATGACGTCCCAAAGATTCAAGAGTATTAAAAAAAGATTATCTTCCAGGCACCAGGCTCATCTTCCACCTGCGATTCCTTCTGTGTCACAATAACTTTCTAACATAGTCATATGTTAACACTTGTGAATGTATAATAGTTTGGACAGATCACAATGATCAAACAACTTTAGGTCCTGAAGACGTTTTTCAAAATCTGGCCTGGATAATAGAGGGTGATCATAAATGTTAAAATATGACCATATTGGAAAATGATTTTGACCCAGAAGGAATCACGGCTAGAAGATGAGCCTGGTATCAAACGTAGGTAAAAAGGAGACCTTTCGTATGCTGTAACTTGAGTCTTGAAACTTTACCCAGAATGCACTTTTTGAAGTTTCCAGTGAATTATCATAAAACAGATCAAATATCAGGGTACTGATACTTGTTTCTGTTCCTCTACGTCTGAGATATCAAACTGGTGCAATTTACTAAAACTATGATACATCCCATGATACTGATGCTCCAAGCTGATTATAGAAAAAATGAGATTTTGGTTTTATGTTGTGACACCTGAAGTTAGTGTAAAACTGATTTGGTTGCAGTTTTTTTAACAGAGCTTAAATGAGTTTTTAAGCCATGAACATTTTATGTACTTCTGAAGTTAAGAATGATCAAAAATGCTGGAAAAACTTTCATAGTATGAAGCTAAAATCCTGCGTGGCTTCATTAAATATACTGAAGTTACTGTGCAGAAATAAAACAACTGATTCTGAGGGTCTCATTTTACATGGAATAACCCATGACAGAAAATAAGGAAAATAACAGGAGAAAAAATATCTTACTTGTTGTGGTCTCCACCTTTGCCTTTTGAGGTGACGGGGTCATCCCTTTCAATTTTGATGAAATCTGAAAAAATAAAATAAGAATGAAGCTTCAAGAACTGAAGTAGAAAAAGTTTTAACAAATACGAGTCCAGCCTCACCGTATAACTTCTCGGTGGGCTTGCCCTCGGAGGTGCGTAGCTGGATGCCACCCGTCAGTGTGCCCGTTTTCTCCCCGTGGTGAGTCAGTGTGATCTGAAACTCGGTGTAGGAGACCTCAGCGGCTCGCAGCGCCACACAGCCCTCTCCTTTGGGACACAGCAACAAACTGTAAGCACCGCGCGGCCCAGTGCATCTGCATTACAAGCTGTAATGTGAGCTCATTACCGTACGACTCGTCACAGTCTGTCGACTTCACACACATCAGGATCTGCTGATCCAAAAGGTACTCGGGGTCAGAGATGATAGGGGTCAGCTGTAAAACACAGGGGAAAAAAAGACTGTAAATGATGACTGACTGATGCCACAACAAAGTCATCTCAGTGCTGTGAACTGTGTCTTTGTTTTACCTCAACTTGGTTGCCAAACCAAACCTTTATGGACCCATTGGAGTGCTCTGTGTTTTCCCCCTCTGTAGACTTTACAGTTTCTGTTGGAAATATTTGTTTTTAATAGTTGTAGCCCATTTAATGGGACAGTTCACAGTCAAACATACATGCTTTCCTCTGGCCTGCAGCTTTGTTTTATCCATTTTTGATGGTTTTTGGTGTAAGCTGCCCATTTTTTGTGAGAAATCTGCTGTAAAGATGTCTGTCTTTTCTTCAGTTTGACCTGTTCTGCTGTACCTTATTTTCTGTCATATACACACTGTTCCAGTGGTGGATGCTCATATTAAACATGACCAAAGTTTCAAATAAGAACTGGTAGTTTTTTCTACTCTTGCCCATGCATGATATCAGTGAGAGTGGACAACCCATAATGCGGTCATCTCAGGCACAGAAA
The DNA here is from genome assembly GCA_015106735.1 of Paratilapia polleni. NCBI lineage: Eukaryota > Metazoa > Chordata > Actinopteri > Cichliformes > Cichlidae > Paratilapia > Paratilapia polleni. The sequence goes on from VUQI01022238.1 coordinate 37,456, forward strand.
CTTCACTCACCTGCTGTTCAAACATTCTGGTTTAAAGGGAGGGTGGTCTTAAAGGGGGAGGAGCTAAAACGTCTCATTTCAGACAGAGGATGAACTGAGAGGCTGCACCAAGGCCCAGTATAAGATAAAGAAGGATTATTTTGAACTGTGAGTGACGCAAAGCTACTCTAGTAGACTCCCAGAATAAGAATATGGAGCTGGAAATGAGCAGAATTGGTCCACTTTAAATATAGTGAGCAGTTTAATGTAGGAACTATTTTCCATTTACTGTCTATATCCACCAATCAGGAGAAGTGTGCAGATAGCTGACATGGCAGTATTAATGTTTACATCCTGTCACACTGTGAGCACGAGCCTCTTGTCACGGGAAGGTGCACATTGCCTTCTGCACAGTGATACTATCAGTCTGTGTAGTTCAGCAGAGAGAAAACTGCTTTTCTCACAACACGGTTTGTGGGGGATTTTTGAGTAATAAAGTTGTGGTTTCAGGAAAGAGACATTTGTCACCCGGTGGAAGTAATTTTAGTATACTTATTGATTTATTGTTTTCAGTATAATATTTGAATGGATTTTAGGGTTTTAGTGTAAATGAATTATTCTTAAATTGCTCATTTGATGTCTGTGAGACGTCCTTGGCTTGCCATCCCTCTTTAGCTGCTCTCCACCTATTGCCACTCAGTTTCTCAGATGTTTTCTTTTTTTTTTTTAGTGCTATCTAAGTCCATTGCATTGAAGAGAGAGCAGTCTTCTCTACAGCTGAGATCTCCAAAGCCGGGCAGCTCACATCAAAACAATCATGATGCATAAACAGCCCTTACAGTCCAGAGGAAGCATATCTACATGCGATTTTGGGGTGAACTTCCCTTTAAAGCAGAATCTAGTGAGATATGGTTAATAAGAAAGAGGAAACCTACTCTCTAAGCAACTGGAATGGAATTCGATGAAGAACTTGGTCTTTGATTTTGTCAACAAGATGGCCAGACAGTTCATGATCTGAATCCCACCAGCAGGTGCACTGCTAGGATCTGAAAAATAAAAATGACATCAGACTGCAGCTATGGAGGGGACTACATCTGTGGTAAGGCTGGGTGGGGATCATACCTTGCTTAGAAACATACTGCGAGGCAACTCCGACTTCAAATGAGGCAAAAACTGGGGAGTGGTCACTTGTCATGATGTCATTAGTGCACCCTGCAAGTTAAAGAGTTCAAACAAATACTAATCAACACTTCTGTGCATATTTCCCACATATTTTTCCTGAAAGAAAATCTCGGCTTTATAGTTTCATTCAAATGTTTGGACATCTTCTCATTCAAGGGTTTTTTCCTCATTTTCACTGTTTTCTACATGTAAAATAAAACATGAAAACCAAAGAAGAAGAGGCCCTGGGCCACAGTGAAGGGTCATGAGACCAGTGGAAATCTGGCTTTGGTATGATGAGTCCAAAATCAGAGCTTCTGAGAGATGCAGAGAATATGAATGGATGTTTCTCTGTATTGTTCCACTGTGAAATATGGAGGTGTGATGTAGGCGGTGCTTTGCTGGTGACAGCATTAGAGATTTTTTTTTTTTGTTTCAGAATTTAACACTTAATCAGCATGGTTACCACAGCATCCGATCTGGTTTGAAGATAGTGGGACCATCCTTTGTTTTTCAGCTGGACACTGAGCCCAAACACACCTTCACATTCTGCAAGACCAGGAAGCAGAGGGACGGAGTGCTGAATCGGATGGCCTGACCTGGTTTCAGATTAGAGTGAAATAAAAACAGCTAACAATTGGTCAGCGTGTGTGGGAGGTAACTCCTTCACCTCCATTTAGATGTAAAATTTAAGATACACAGATTTTGTTTACCTCATAAACCCAAATATATTATTTTGTACATTTGATGTCTTCAGTTTGTCCTCTTAACATAGCAAAAATACAGAAAAACTCTTGAATGAGCAGATTTGTCAAAACTTTAGTCTGGTACTGTACATTTTCATTCATCATTCATCCATATATGAAATTACTGAATGATTTTCCTCTTTATACTCTAGGCAAATTTGATGATTTTGCTACAGCCCAACCAAGACTGCATTTTAAACAACAATATTTGAAATGTTAATAAGGTAAAATGGGTAGTTAATATTATATACATATTTATTTTTACATAAACAAATAATAGAAAAAAAGTTTTCCAATCAAACCATGCATGGTTTAAATACGCCAGCATCGACATATCTGTAATAAGTTCATATCAGCTGCTCAGTCCACTTAAAGAGAATTATTTTGAATTAATTAAGCGGACTAAATTTTTCCTATTTTTTCCTTTTAAATAAAATATTTTTTCCAGAATCCCTCTTATTGATTCACTCAGATATTTTCATATGTAAAATGCAGCACCAGAAAAAGCAGTTTCTCAGGAAAGTACTCACCGTACGCTTGACAGACAACATGAACCAGAGGGTATGACTTCCGCAGGACACGATCACACCATGAGGGCAAATTGTATTTTGTCTGTAGGGTTAAATTAATCACGTGCATAAATACCAAATACCAAAGTTTTCATATTCAAGACTGTAAAACAATTTAAGCATCATTTTATATAAACAGCCCAACATATGAGAAGATTGATAGGTGGTCATTTGTGGAAGAAACATGAGCAAATACCCCTGCTAATGTGGATCAATTCAAGAGCTCGTACCGTATGTTCAAGAACTGTTGAACCTTGATGTCTGAGCCCTGGGAAATTGTCTTGGTAATAAAAAAAAAAATTATTGATATTTTTCCCAAAAAAGTCCTTTTTCTTTCTCCAAAGCATTTCCCTAACATTTTTAAGCCTAAACCTGGACTAAAAATTAATTTTTTCACTATAGATATTCATTAAATTTTTCTTTTAGTCCAGGACCAGGCTTAAATCCATGTCTGTGAAACTTAGCTGATAGGGTAGGTTCAGAGACTTGTGCTCATGGATCTAGAGATGTTCATGAGTTTAACTGCTTTCAGAGATTCAATCAATCAAACTTTATTTGTATTTACAGGTTGCAGGTTAGTGCAGTTCAAAATGCCAACAAGCTGACAATAAGACGGAGCAAAATGTGATAAAACAAAACCATACACAGCGAAAAGAAACTTAAAATAAATTCAAAAGATAAAACATCATTAATATAAAATACCCTATAAGTTCACTAAGAGTATGTCAATAAAATCATGAGCAATTGAAAAAAGAAATATAATGTAATATAGGTCTAATAAAAAAGTAATAAAATTTAAAATAAATGAGAAAGTACAGCTGCAGCTCCAGTCCGTGAATAAAATAATTCAGTGATAGATAAAAATTAAAAGACTTAGAAAGCCAAAATAAACTAAAACTACAACATGAAGTAAATAAATAACAATTAAAGTAAGTAATGTCATTAAAGCAGAGTCAGTGAAGTCACTATGGGGCACGTTAGGGGACTCCCAGGGAACAGAGATGTGATTAAACATGAGCTTACCCCTGTAGCTTTGGCCTTTGTGTAGGCGTACTTCTCTCGAGTATCTCTTTCAAATCGATATGTGGGTGCAAATGTGATTTCCTCTTCATCTACAATCAAAACAAAATAAAGTCTGTATGTGTGCAGACAATTATTAAATGAATCCAGTAAGGAAAAGGACAGAGTTTGTGCAGAAAGTCACATGAAGGGCAAAATGAGTGAAAGCACCCCTCTCTGCTGTATGCCTACATGTACTGATCAGTATTCTCCAAAGCTCACCAAAATGCAAGAAGACCTTCCCTTCATTCCTCTCCACACTGAGCTGGTCTTTGCTCAGGAGTTCCTGGTACTGCTGCTGTTTGATCTTTGACACAATGTTCTCAGCTTCCTGTGAAGGGAAACAGTGCAAAGTAGTGACTGAAAGTGTTAGCAGCTCAGAGCTCACACACCTGACAACCAGCAGATCTTTTTTTTTTTTTTTTTTTATCCACCAGTCACTTAAATACAGCACTGCTTCTGAGGGAAAAGCCACAACAAATCAGTTCCATAAATCTGTACGTAAAGTAGGCATAAAACAGATCTTTGTGTCATAATTAGGAGGGTTTATGACTTACAGTGGATGGTAATTCAACGCGGTAGTTCAGATCTCCGAGCCAGAAGAGGTGCGTGAAGCGATGCGTGATGTCAAACGGATTGAGTCTCTTATCTCCCAGATTCAGAAATCGCAGGATGGTGAAGTAGTTTTGATTCCGTCTGCACATACAGCAAAAAAAATATTGCAGACAGATCAAAAATGT